>NMRB01003445.1:25692-51903 GCA_002633025.1 Notospermus geniculatus | reverse complement strand
GGCAACTGTCCCTTGAGCCCGCTCCCCCGCTAAATACAGCCTGACAAGGATGGCTTATTACCCACTGACTGGTCAGCAGGGCAAGTCTGCTGCAAGAGGAGCTTCAAAGAATAAACTTTCCTACCTAATTTGTTCGTTTTGGTCTCCTTCTTTTTCGGCCGATCGATGCAAGGAAAACCACCAATCTCAGAGAAGCATAATTTCTTGTTCAGGTAGAGGAAGAAAATGACCAGGAGGATGACGAACAATCCCACAGCACAGAGGAACGCCACCGCCTCTATGGGAACTGGAAAAGAGAAAAGAAAATTCTTGTTAAGAGTGTAATTGTGGTAATGTTAGGCTGTAGGCCTATATTCAAATACCATGGTGACCACTGGAAAGGAAGCTGTAAGCTGTTAGCTCCTGAAGCCCCATGTGCACGCAGGCTGGTAATGCTGTTAAAGCCAGACAGTATAGACAGTTGGGTTATAATCGACGAGCATAGTCTCCGTCACCCAGCCGCTGTTTCGAAGCTGGGGAACCCTAGCAGTACTGTGTGGCTGGCTGCGCAAGACTATACACAGCATTGGGGATTCCCAAAACCTCGATGCAGGATAATGCTATATGTGGTTCTATGGTTCTACAGTACGTTGCACAATTGACCTCCCAGAATCCGCGTACCTTCCTAGGACGTGGCGCGGAAGGTAACCTTCACTTCATCGCGGATGGTACGGGTACGTCACGCGTCTCTGTTGCATGACGTCGGGTAAATGACGTTACGTCTTCACTGCATGCCTTCCATGACGCCGCGCCACATCCGAGAATGACGCTGCATATGGTACGCGGGTGGTGCGCGCCGCGGAAGGGAGGTCAATTGTGGAACGTACTGTATACACTACACACGCCTGTAAATGAGGTTGCACTAAATTTCGGCCGAACTGGGGAGTGAGTAGCGGTGCATACTGTGCGGCTTTAAAGCCTAGCGTACACTGCACTTGTGACTGGATACAACAAGTCTCCACTGAGCTACCTGATGGTGACTGGGAGAGGATCTTGCTGGAACTGGAGGCAACTGATCAGTCGCCAGAAACGGTCGATGTATGCACCCTTACGACTCGCAGGAACTGAGATTTTGCCAGTTGCAACAAGTTGCACATGTTCAACTTTCTGACGACTAGTTGTATCCAGTTTCGTTCAGTCCCTGCGATGTACATTACATGTACGCGGGCTTGCGAATGATCAGTGTCAGTTTTCTGAAGGAAATCGAGTCTCAATGTCCCGGTTGTTACCTGAGTTGCTGCCTGAGCCGCAAGTGCGCTTCAGACGCGGCCATGACGACTGATTGGGTCCTCCTAGTTTTACCAAGTTGCTGAATTTGCGATGTGCGCGCAGCGCGTACATCACCAGCAACTGATCCGATCAGTTGCTTTCAGTTACAAGTGAGATGTACGCTAGGCTTAACACTTTCACAGCCAACCCTTTGGATTGTTCTAAATTTTCAAAAGGTTTGGAATTTTCAACACTGTTTGCTCATATGCATAGTGAAGGATTCAAACTGCTGTCTTCAAGAGGTGGTACTGAACAGTCTGGTTCAACTTCAGATCGCTAGATGGAGACACTCAGATCGTATACATATGTTGTGGGCAATTTCACAGACCATGTGCAAAAACGTATATATACCAATACGTTTCAGGAAATGAAAGAGTTAAAGACCTTGACGTTTTACAACCGTCTGGAAGAAGAGACACATGTATCAAAATGTGTAGGTTTGTCAAAATCGCTAAATTATTCCACAATCAATAACGCAACTTCACAATGCAGAAATTTATATGTAGCTTTACGTCAGGGAAATCATGGCAACTTCTCAGCGGGTTTTTGGATGATTTACTTCACAACTAATTTGTAGTCAACATTCTGCTGCTCCTTTTGCTGACATGCACTGACAACAATGCGAAATCCATCTTTTGTGTTCATTTTTTTTTCTTTTCAAAAGATCAGCTGAAGGAAGCTGTGTGTTTATAAGATGAGGGTCGCACACCAATGGGGAACCTGCGGAACTAACGTCACGACATAGCACTGTGAGCGATGTGCCCGAAGTTACTTTTTTCCAACATTATATTTCCATTTATTTCTGTCGTGAAAATAACCCATTTGTGTTGGTCGCCTGACAGTAAACCTTACATCATCCTGTAGCAGATGAAAATTTCTTTAATCTCATTGTCTCATTGTTTTTTCCTTAGAGATAGGCTGGCGATAAAAGCAACGTTTTATCTCATTATTCCCAAAGAAAAATGTACAGGTCATTTTTTAATGACGCAAAAACGTCAATACTTAAAATGACGTCAATCATGTCATGTGAGTGCCGACCTGTCGGGATAAATTGTCACGTGGTATCCCACTGGAACAGCTTTTTCAAGATGAATGCCAAGTAGACATGGTGGTCATGCCATCTGCAGATTTCCATATAAGGTACCTGAAATTGAATGCCTCACAAAAATGGATAATTCACAGTTCCCAAAACTTCTCTGTTTAAAGCATTACGTACATCGGCCTTGGGACTGGAAGCAACTACCGACAATGGCGTTTCTGGCAAGGGTTGGCGACTACCTGGAACCAGCAGCAACTGATCAGATGCTCAAACAGACCGATGTACACGCACCGGCAGCACTATTGCTGACCGTTGCCACTAGTTCCAGCCAGTTGCTCATGTTGTACTCGTTGCCAACGGTTGCTTCTAGTCATCTTTAGTCGCTTCCAAGGTACGCACGCTGGCAATGAATTTCCTCGTTTGTGGAGCACACCTGGTCATGTGATGGAATCGTGACCCACAAAATGACTCCCGAGTGGTCCGATCGGAAGACATCGACAATTTCTGTGTAGCGTTCATTATATACCATTGCCTGTCCGATGTGTGCGCTCCAGATTGCAGACTGGATTGTGCCAGTTGTTGCCGCATGACCTGTCCCATGATGTACGCGGAACGCATACATCGATAGCAACTGTTGCGTTTAGTACGTTGCTTCCAGTCGCAAGGCCGATGCACACTTTTGGCTTAATGCTGGAACCCAAGAAGCTATAATGTTTTTAAAGTGGCAAGCTAATGTTTTCCACAGCGCCATTTGTTCCCCTCACTGTTTTAAATTGATTGACATAAGGACCAATGACAATTGACTCGGTGGTTTTATGAGGTGATAACAATTAGATGAATGTTATCAGTCCAGTCACATCATCCACTGAATGGCAAGCAATTCATTTCATTTGGTTGAGCTATAAACACCAAAGGGCGGTAAGACACTGTTTTCCGTGAGCAACAAACTTTTCCTGAGACCCAACGTGCGTCAGCACTACTAAAATCGGTTCATTCCCATTTCGCCAAATTCCCAATTCGCCAAAAAAAGTTCCATTTCGCCAAATCCCATTTCGCCAAATTCCCATTTCACCAAATTCCCAAATCGCCAAATTCCCATTTTGCCAAAATCCCATTTTGCCAAATTCCCAATTTGTCAAATTCCCATTTCGCCAAATTCCCTTATTTCGCCAAATTCCCGTTTTGCCAAATTCCCATTTTGCCAAATTTGTTATTCAGGCTATAAGGCCATACCAATTTGATTGTTAGTTTAACGGATCTTCTCTCACCAAAGGTGGCATGCTGCTGGCGAAAAAAAAAAAATAAATAAAATGAAGGAGTTGAGCTGATGAACTTCACTGCATGCACATCAATGCGATTTGAATAACAATATTACTGAGGCTCTTCACCTGCCGGCATCAGCCATTGATCTACGGGGTCACCACCAGTTCGTAACACGGGGTTCGAGATCGCGGGGCGCTGTGAGGTCATGTGCTCTACGCGGCGTTTGCGACTTTAGAGACACTTACGTATGTTTTCTAAGCAAAAAAACGGTATATATTTTCATTTTTATTTTTTCACTAAGGATGATTTTTTACTGAAAACACTGAATTAGAGATGCGGGCGAAATAAAAAAATTTTATTTCATTTTGGCAATTTGGGGTAGAGGGAAATCCGTTAAACGAACAATCAATTTGGTATGGCCTAACCCCTAATCTAATGGACTGATCCAATGCAAAATACTTCAAAATAGTGCCAATGGCACTGTGCCCGCTTGGCTTGAAGCAGTATTATGTTATGTATCCTATTTACCCTTGATAGAAGTTTGACGAACATCCATCACTTTGTTAGGGAGAAATAGCAGTTTACAGTACAGGTCACAATTGACATCCCAACGGCTTCGCGTAAGTTACTCGTAAGTTACGCGTAACTTACGAGCAACTCACGGCATTGGTTTCGCGTAACTCACTGCGTAACTCGCCACAATCACGTAACTCTCCTCGTAAATCACTGCGTAGCTAGCGAAATTCGCGTAACTCACACGTAACTCACCTCGTAAGTTGCACGTAACATAGCTCGTGAGTTGTTGCGTAAGTTACGAGTGACTTACGAGTAACTTACGCGAATTTAGGGATGTCAATTGTGACCCGTACTGTATGTTTTTCTTGTTTTGGCCACCTAGTGGCAAATTCAAGCATCAGATTTCACCGAAAATTCGTTTGTGAGTTGTTGTAATCAAGAGGTAGATATGAACGAAGTTTCAAAGCAACCATTACAAAAAGAGCCAACTTCGTAATTTCAGAAGAACTTTGACCCCTGTGACCTTGAAAAGTAGGTCAAATTCAAAAACTCAAGTGTTATCTTATGTATCCTCATTAGATATACCCATGATAAAAATTTGACAAAGATCCGTCTCTTGGTAAGGGAGAAATAGCACTTTTAGTGATTTTGGTTTTGGCCCCCTAGTGGCAAAGTTGAGAATCAGATTTCAACGAAATTTTGTCTGTATGTTGCTATAACCTAGAGGTAAATGTGTAGAAAGTTTCAACACAGTACATGTAGTTCGAACCATTATCAAAATACAGCCCTTTGAAATTTTTCACAAAACGCCCCTGGAGGTCCAAGTAGGAATCCAACCACGCTCAAAATCGAACTTGACCTAGATCTTAGGCCCATATACACACCCACCAAAGATCAAAAAGATTCCTCAAAAAATAAAGGCGCTAGAGCGCTAACAAACCAAAAGTTTACGTACGTACGTACGTACGTACATACGTACGTATTGACGCACGACAGACCACCACTCAATGACCCCAACCAGACCCCCGCCGACTTCGCCCTCCAGACTCAATCAATTTCGCCCCCTAAAGCCATAAAAGCTAGCTTAACGCCCCCTGGTAGCTAGAAAATTCAGGAGTGCCCATCTTACAGCCATAAGAATGTTGACACGTATAGCATCTTTAGGGGAGTATGCCAACACACCACCAGCACCAATCACAAAGATAAATGGGTAACTCCACTGACAGTGACAAATAGCCGTCTGGAGTGATCCTGACATATAGGAAGAAAAAGACTCCAATTTCCAGGGTTATTAGGGGTCCTTGTGGATTAGAGTNAGCCGAACATCACCCAGCTTCCATGGCTTCCGCAATCTGTGCCTAGGAACGAGTCCTATTTAGAAATCCCGTGGAATCTCGCGGTCTCTCGCCGTGGTACTTGTTGAGTGTAGCTGTTCATGACATTCTTCAGGCGGTCACGTGACCACGGGAGAGACAACCTCGAATCAAGGTGTCATACTACGATGCTGGGTGATGTTCGGCTACCGAAAGTACACCCAGGGTATTGTTTTGGTGAAGACTGAGATCCGGGGTAATTTTTGCATATACCGAGGACGACATTTACCCTTTCAGCGCTAGCTACAACCAATATCAGGTTTCAATTTCAATATCAGTTTTGAACATTTTTGAACGGTTACTGGTCTAATGCAGATGGCGAGACATCTGCTGATACAGTGTCAACATAATGTGAGTTTCTGTTTGCACATGCACATCTATTACCCATCTGGATTGAATATATTTGCATATGTATAACATGATTCTCAGCAGTTCACTCTCGGTCTCGGTACTCGGATTAACGAAAATACCTGTACATGCATACTATAGAAATGAAAGGTTTGCTAATACGCTGGTCACTTGCCTCGACAGTACCGGGATTTGAACCCACGCCTCCACATAAGGCAACACCGCCAGCATTGAGGGAAAGCGCGCGCACCACTGTGCTAAATCCCCATCTTCAGAAAAGATGATTCAATATCCAGCATTGTGCACGGAATCCCTCAATACCCTGGGAAACTGTGGACCCATGGTGACACCTTTTATCTGACCAGCATACTAATAGGGGAGAGTGGGGTTAGTTGAGCCAGTGGCCAAGTTGAGCCACCCCTATTACTCAGGAAGTAGACAGGACAGAGCACTGGTGTTGCTATCTATTGAGAGAGGAGAGAAGTACCTCCTCACCCATGGAGCCATGACAGCTAGATGGAAGAGGTGTGACAAATAGGCATTAAAAACCGGTTTTTAACCCCCAAAAGTAAATTTCAACATGCCAGACTGTAATGCAGCCTCCTACTGCAATGGTAGTAGGTCAGTCGTCCTGCTGTCCAGTATTTTGTCAGTTGGTACTTAAGTGACCTATATATATGTACCATGTATGGTTGGATGTGTAGATGATGGTGGATTACTAAGGATTGGTAGGGGAGAGTGGGGTAAGTTGAGCCAGTGGCCAAGTTGAGCCACCCCCTATTACTCAGGAAGTAGACAGGACAGAGCACTGCTGTTGCTATCTATTGAGAGAGGAGAGAAGTACCTCCTCACCCATGGAGCCATGACAGCTAGATGGAAGAGGTGTGACAAATAGGCATTAAAAACCGATTTTAACCCCAAAAAGTAATGCCAGACTTTAATGCAGCCTCCCTACTGCAATGGTATTAGGTCAGTAGGCCTACTGCGCAGTATTTTCTCAGTTGGTACTTAAGTGACCTATAATATATGTACCATGTACTGTAGGCCTAGTTTCTGCACCAAGCTAGTGCATCAGTAGCTCAACAATACCCTATGCACAATTTACCCCAAGGGGTGGGTAAGTTGTGCCAAAGGACAATTTTTTTTCAGCATCCATCTGCCACGAAATGTCAATCAGTGAACTGAATATCTCTCACCCACAGCACAACCAACTACCTGCAGCATAATCCTGTACCACGGATTGAATGCTCTGTCCAGCCTTAAAGCAGCATTTCCCAGATATGCCTTACTATGCTCAACTTACCCCACTCTCCCCTACTATGCATACTATAGAGTCGCTTTAACTCAAAATCAAATGGAACCCGCTTGACAAACTGGAATAATAGATGGCGCAGCGAGTAAGACCCGAATGACATCCTGACGCCACTTTTTTAGCTGTTGACGTCGTGTAAAAAAAACTGTGTACATTTTTGTACACATCTACACGTTGTCAATATTGGCATCCTGTGGCATTTCTGACAAAACAATGAAGTGATACATATACATGTATATGGAGAACTTTGAAAATGAAACAGGGCCGCGTAATTTAATCGAAATCGAACCAAACAGAGTGGTTTATTTTGGGGCAAGAAGTAAAATGGAAATGCTGTTAGAAAATAGGAACTTACGGGTCTTACACTGACAGCACCACGTCGTGGTGTAAGTTCGTGGGTTTCTCATTCAACAAAATTCTCACTTTTCAAATCAGCAGTCTGGCATTGTAAGCCGTTGAGGCAAATGCTACAGCAAACATATTCATCTTCCATTTTCGTACTTCAATCTCAAAGACATTCTTCATGCCATGAGGATTTGCTTAATAATCCGATGGCGACCGGAGGAACTAACGTCACGACGTGGCGCTGTGAGCGGTGCAACCAAAGTTTCTAAGGAATTTCTACTACGAAACACATCTCCTATGCAGAGAAATATGAGCCTTTTGCCGAGTACCACAGATCCAATATTGGAGTTGGCACATCTAAAGAAACCAATGTAAAGTTACATGACGCACATGCACAAGAGAATCAATAGGAACAGCTCCTCTGTGCTAGTACAGCAGTCGCTAGAGACACAATTAGCTTGGCTTCATGTCAGAGGAGGGTAAACGAAAAGATATGCAGGAAAAAAATCTGTCATGGATGGATGGATGCCTGGCTAAAGCTACATTTACCTGACACGCGGTAAGCTGAATGCGGATCGCGGAAACGGAACACGGAATAGACATCTGTTTGCTCCAAGCCATTTCCATTCATCCATTATTTATCTGCGGTAAGCGGTTTGTGAATGCGGATATAGGCGGAACGTGGAAAGACTGATCACTCTGTGTAGCGATTTTTCTATCGGAACAAAAATCCGCGCGCTAGAGAGCACCCGTGATTCTTTACCGCATTCCGTTTCTGCAATCTGCATTCCGCTTACCGCGCATCCGCGTAACATAGCTTAAGGTGTGGTACAGGCATGTCAATCAGCTTGCATGTTTACATTTGATATTCAAGGTTGAGTGACCAACACATTGTTCTAGACGTTTGTTTGTCTGAGCACATCAAAGGAAAGAAACAATGAAAGATATTGCAAAATAATCACTCATTAGGGGCAGCCTTGATAGCCTAGTGGTTGTCACATTTGCTTATAGCAGCTGGTCCCGGGTTCGAATCCAGCCTGACCATACACTCGTCCCCAGTGTTAGTTGGCCATAGGTACAGACCCACTGAACACTGGCATGATGGTGCCAAAACTGAAGGATAATCAATAGACTGCGCTGTCTGACGAGGGCTCTCCACGTCCGTCGCATGGGACAGTAAGCCGTGGTGCCATCACCTTGTGTCTTTGCAAGGGCAAGTAAAAGACCCCATCCAAATGAGGAGCATGAGTGGCTTGAGGTGGCCTTCAGGGCCAATAATGCTATGGCTTTGGCCCAAAGTCAATTTCAGTTCCATATCTTGAAGAATGACTGGTTTGCTACACCAGTTCACTGGATGACAATTTAGCAAAGCAACGAAGTATTGTCCTTTTTCACTTCGTTCCTGTCAGCAGTGCTGGCAGAGGAGCCTAGCCTTAATGTGGTATAATGTCTGCTTAGCAAATGGTAGGTTCTTGGTTCGAATCCAGCCTCGACCACATGGGATTAATCAGTTCATCGCAGAGGAAGAGCCGCGTGCCTTGTACCTTGCGCCTCTGAAGTCGATGGAGGTAAATGATCCCGTCCAAGTGAGGAAATGAGCAGCACGAGATGGCCTCTTCTCCGGACTTCAGCCACACATTAAAGTCTGACTTTTCTCAATGCTTCAAGCAAAGAGAAAGTCTAACTTGAGGTATACTTTAGGCTAAAGTCTGACCCGTGCATACGGCCCAGGGGTAGCGAGCATAAAGAGGTCGCAACCCTACGTCAGGCCTAAACCAGGCGTAGTGCAAGGGCCAGAACGAGCACTACGCCTGGCTTAGGCCAGACGTAGGGTTACGACCCCTTTATGCTCGCTACCCCTGATATCTGCCTTTATTGCACACTTATTACATGTATGAAACCACAATGCTTTCACTTCCGCGGACCTAGTTTACAAGCCCCCCCCCCCCCTTTCAGATCAATAGCTCCAGCGGTTACGAAACGTGCCCTGCTAACGGACCACGACGGACGACGACGGACGCTGCACCATCGTAATAGCTCACCCCAGTGAGCTAAAAACTGAAGGCGCTATCCATCTGACAAGGGAAAAGTTTACGGACGCACGCACGCACGACAGACCACCACTAAAGGCGCCAAGCACAGCATAAGCCCTTTTGGCCTATGGGCCAAGTGGGCTAAAAAGTCTAACTTGAGCTATACTTTAGGCTAAAGTCTGACCCGTGCATACGGCCCTGATGTTTCCTTTTATTGCACACTCATTACGTTTATGAAACAACAATGCCTTCACTTTCATGGACCTAGTTTACAAGTCCCCGTTCAGGGATTCAGCCAGATCAGCAATCCACCTTTTACTTCCTTTCTCCAACCAATCTGATCAAAGGAAACTGAACTCTTTATAGAAGTTCTAATTATTACGATTTTTTCATATTGTTCGCCAAATCTTGTTACAGCATCCACCTGAATCTCATCACTTACAGGAAATACAAACATCATAAAAAAGTGACACAACTAATTACTTTACATTCTTGTCAACTTGCTGAGATAAATTAGAAATATTCACGACAAAGGCGCCAGATCAGCAAAAACAATGCATAGATTTATGAGTAGAGATAAAACCAATTTCACCACCATGAATTTTATAGCCTAGCTACCCATAACATACCCCCACATTTACTAATTAGAATTTCTCCAACCACCCTCATTCACATGCATGGGGTACGTGTTTGTTATGTCCGACTGCGGTCTACGGCAACTGGTGTAATAATAGTCGAATGAATAATTCAGCAACTGGTAAAACGATGATAAAGACTGGACTGGACTCATCAATGCATGCGAAGTTGAATTATACAGGAAAATGAATAGTATCGGGTCAGTCGTTCTCCGGTTTGGCAGACCTGCCAAGTCTCACGCATTTTGCGGGAGACTCGATCACGCATTTCCACCCGTTCTCCCGCGCTCCTGCGAGTTGTGCGTAATCTCACACATTTCCCCAAAAGTGAAGCTTTTCAGAAAAATTGTTCCCCTATTTCACAAACAGCATTTTCAAACCGCTTTTGCTGACTATCGTCTGCTCAGGAGTGCTCGCACCATCTGTGGTTTGATTCTGTAATCAGTGTTTTACCGCCAATGCTATCTGACCCATCGCCGCCCTTCGCTGAAGAACATTATGCGCAGTGTCAGGTCTTGTGCAAATCTTTGAAAGTTGATGACATTTTAGATGCTCAAGCAAGGCAACCTCAAAATGGCCCATTTTCCAGCAAAATCACCTCAAAATGGCCCATTTCAGGTGTTACCAAGGAAAATGCTGGTGATAGTAATTGTCTGCCAATATTTTCTGACCATGCTTAACAACAGAATAAACGGTGGAAGCTTTCCTAAGGCCTGGGTGTCCACAAGAAGGCCATCACGCACGTACGTGATCCCCAGGGCACCCACATTTTGGCCAATTGATGATGATGAGCACCCATCAATATGGACTGTGGTTTAATGATGGTCATTATTGCCTAAAACCAGCATATGCTCATGTCAATTATCAACTAATTACTGATATAAATTGACTTGTCCAAAGCCATGGAGTCAATGGGCCGTATGCACCAAGCGAAGATTATCTTGAACTCAGGTTGAGCGACAACTTTTCCATTGTCACATCATGCTCTGGCAAACCTGAACAATTGAAAAGTTGTGGCTCAACCTAAGTTCAAGATGATCTTCGTTTGGTGCATACGGTCCAATGGGTTGACAAAGTGCACCAGAAAAATGAACTTTATGTAGAATACACCGATTTCACATCTCGCATGATTGCAGCGCCCCTAGTAGAATTTTCGATGGCCACTTCCGTTTTCAACCTCACTACCAGGAGTACGGTCAAAAATTTCCTGGATCGAGGTTGAATTTCGCGCATTGGTTCCCAATGCCACCACCAGGTGATGGATCCCTGGCTGCGGTATTGAGAACCAACACATGTTTTTCAACCTCTATCTAGGAAATATTTGCCTTAATCCTTGTAGTGAGGTTGAAAACGGAAGTGGCCGTCGAAAATTCTACTAGGGGTGCTGCAATAGTGCGAGATGTGAAATCGGTGTACCTGGCATGTATTGTGAGAAAAATATTAAACGGGAGCAGGGATTTCAAATACAATGTAGTTAAAGTAACCTCTTTTTAATGGGCCACTTTGAATTCATTTCTGGTGGGATGCCTTTATTACCGAACCACGGACGTACAGGCTGCAGTTGCGTTGATGCTGTGACATGATGTCACGACGTCCCTTGGTATGAAAGTTCTGCGCCGAATTTTACACTTAATGGATGTAATGTTTCAAGTGGCAGAACTCGTTACTGACTCGAATGCAGTAATCATTGCGGTTTATTTGAACAGTACGTTGTACTTGACCTACCTTTATCCTCATACCTTCCACGTGACGTACGCGGAAGGTACGCTTCAGTTCATTGTGTATGGTATTGGGTGTGTCACACGTCTCTTCTGCGTGACGTCCGCGCACCATGGGCGAATGACGTTACATGTTCACTATGTGCCTTCCATGACGGCGCGCGACATCCACGGAAGATACGCGGACGGTATGCGCATGATGCTGCATGTGGTACGTGGGTGGTGCGCCATGTTGTTGTCATGTGTCTGCAGATTAGGAAGTGACCACAGTAGATGGACTACCCTTTTTTGTCTGCAGTACCATCATCTAATTCATTTACAATGAATTGAGCAGGTAGGAGATTGGATGTTGTATTAAGAACATGAACAGTGTGCAAACTGTCAACTGAAAAATAATGTGTTCATCATCTCTTCTTGTGGTTGACAAATTGAAATCAGTTAGTCGTTCATTATCTCACTGACGTATAAGACATGCAGGAGACAAGCTTCATTAACATGGATTCAGTCTGAGGAAGTAACTAAACTGCAGGACACAGAGGCAAATGAATTAGAAGGAGAAACTGGCTGGGACTCACCCTTGAATTTGACCCTTTTGAACGTTATAAACTCGTTTTGACTTGGTGGAGAAGTGGTAACCTTATCAATGACAATACCGGTACTGTCATTGAATGGAGGAACGGTACCATTCGGCATTAGACCAAGTATTTCCTCGAGAAAAGTGAAATTTTCCATAGTGACGATAAGCGACAAGCTCCAAATTGCAGAGGAATGCGACAGCCGACTTCAGAATGACCCTGTTGATTTCAACGGCAGAAATTGAAACGGACAAGTCCTCATGTGTGTGTGATGACTCCCGAGTGACTACTTAACAGATACGCTAACATATCTACCACAAATGCTTAGCACCCTTGAGTTAACACCATGCTAGGCCGCTATGCCTGTCATCGAATAAAATCATAGACTGTTCCGTAATGAATAGACAGCAGTGGTTTTGCCAATAGCGGCTGCATAGCAAATGAAGAATATTGATCCCTGCAACCATAGCATGAAAGAAGAAAATAGCTACAAATATAGCCATCTTCTCAACATCAAAAAGAACCGGAGTGACGAATATAGCATGATACGCCAGCCTAAAGGACAAACTGGCCGTTTAACCACACTGATTAGCAAAATTTGCTTGTCTGAGAGATCAGATGCTGATCCACGATTTCGGAAAAGAGGGGCGCACTGTACTAGAAACATTGAAATCTGCAGTGAATTTCAATGATTTGCTCCAATTTCAGAATTTCACGGTCAATTTTACAGAGTTGTTGGTCCAAAGCGGGGGGGCGTGCGCCGGGTGTGCCCCCCGGATCCGTACCTGATCTGCCTCAAATCCTTTCATGTTAGAGACATGTATTAAATGATGTACAGTACAGGTCACAATTGACATCCCTAAATTTGCATAACTTACGCAACAACTCACGAGCTATGTTATGCGTAACTTACGAGGTGAGTTACGCGAATTTCGCTAGTATGCAGTGATTTACGAGGCGAGTGACGCGATTTTGGCGAGTTACGCAGTGAGTTACGCGAAACCAAAGCCGTGAGTTACGCGTAACATACGAGTAACTTACACAAAGCTGTAGGGATGTCAATTGTGACCTGTACTGTACATCACCCACTTTAACAGATGCAATCACAGATTTCACTTGTGACAGCACCCCACATGCCTCAACATCGCCCCTGACCTTTGGAGGTCGGGGGCATAAAAAATGCTTTACCCACGTGCAGGTCAAGGTCACCTGCAGTGGTACTCAAAACTATTTGAATGCTTGGCATGTAATAGATATTTCAGTTCTTTGTAGCAATGAATCAATTTGATTTCCTCAGAGCATTAATGCACATTTTCCAATTATTAGAAGTGAAAAACAGAAACCAGACTTTGTACGGCAACCTCTTACCATATACCTAGTGTTCGAATAATTTTGGCCACCACAAGTCTAAAAGCTAAGGCCGATTGAAAAGAACACCACTCAAATAGCCATTGGCATTATTTTCTCTGACACATTTTCAATCTATAAGACATGTTCGATTGAAAGTGTACCTATGTTTACAAAGTTTTTCCAGGGTATTTTTTACTCAAACACGGATTGCAAGTAAACTAAGTGTATGCATCCCACATACACATCACCGTCATATTCACAATTGCCTATAGTTCACGAACATACAAGAAGTATAGCGTGTAATGTACACACAGNCACTACACGTATCACCATCTGTAGCCTAACCTACTAAACCTGAAATCCTGTAACGGAAGCACAAGCCGTGAAATATCCCGTCTCATTTATACATGGATAGACACCGGTACTAATAAGACCGGGTATAAAAGATGTACATGTAATTGAAGCGCAGCTATAATGGCAAGGGGGAAGTGAAGAGCCGATTGGTAATCACAATCATATTCCCAAGCTTCCTTTGATGCAATGCCATTCATTACAGCACCAATGATAATCAGCTATTTGAGAGGTAATACTTGCGCTTTCCTGCTATATTGTAGGTGTGATATTGCACGTCATCAAGGATGATCACTTCAATAGCTCTTATGGATGGTTCATGTTTCATGGATGTTATATCAATTTTAGGCTAGTTTGCGTCATACAGGCAGGGATATTTCTGTTAACTAAGTGATCTATATATGTCACATACATATTGCCCCAAGAAAATTCAGAAAGTGCTTACGTCCTCCGACGTTAGTGTAGTGTAAAATGTACTATGCTCTATGTGGACACTGCTGAAAACTAAGCATTGATTTTTTGAAGTACATGTACATATCATGCAAGCATTTTGGGACCTTCACGAGGCTATGAGACCTCTACCTGCAGTCTCCTACACTTTGAAAATATTGTAAAATTCAATACTGTGAGGCTTTAAAGCCTGACAGTAGGCTATGTGTTAGGTTTTGTATCTCATGACGGGCGACGTAACCTTTGACTTTTAGGCAACTTCGTATATGCATCGACGCAGGTGAACGATCAGTGCGATTCGGCGAAACTCCAAGCTGGGTAAAGTTAAAGGATCCTTATGTTTACCCAGGGTCGTCCTGGGTAAAGAAAAGAATTACCCAGGATGATCCTGGGTAAACATAAGGTATACCCAGGATGACATTGACCCATTCAGCGTTAGTCACACTACAACAGCACGTTGACCTTCTCAAGTGATGAAGGTATGGCGGCCATTTTTGTTTCGACATAGTATCATGCAGTCCCAGCCTCAGCAGTTGAAAAACGAATCTGATAGTGCATTAATGTGCACTATCAGGTTCTAATACGATAGAAATAGACATTTTTCATGAAGTCCAAAAAATTGGTGCATTATCATTTACCATACATTGACCAGGTGTGATTGTGAAGCCCATGGTTAGTCATCCAATATGCATCTGCACTCAAAACAAACAGTGGAAGGTATGTAAATGACAGTATTACCACACATAATTTACATGGAATTTTATGCCACCTGACCTTATTATTCAACAGATACATACTGCAAAAACACCAATACTGACATGCATAGATAGTATGATCTAAATTCAAGAATAAATAAAAAGATGAGATAAACACATCTAATAGAGTTGTTACCTATTCACAACAGTTGGCCACCTCGGACAGTCGCAGGAAATGGTGATGTAATCATTATGTAATACAAGATATGAAACCAGACATGCGGTAAAGGCTTATGTAACAAGTTGTAGGCCTGAGGTAAATTAAACTAGTACCATTCAGGAAATGTTCCCTCCTGCAGGTAGGCCTATGCGTAATGTCATTGTGCTGGTATGACATGTGCGACAATGCCAGGCCATATCCGAGGCAGGGGCAGTAAGGACAACGATCTGATGACACATACTGGTCTAGGCCAATGATGAATTGTAACATGGATTGGTACACTGTGGTAAACGTGAACAATGGTCAAATCCTTTGGCATTAAGAGTCGTCCGACAGTTGTAATACAGTCCACCTTTTGTACTCTTGAGCGACAGTTGGTTTAGTAACAGTCCCTGAACAGTCGCAGACAGCTAGTGCCCGAGCGACAAGTGGGAGTTTGTTGCGTTTGACTTTGCTCGTTTAGAGTATGGCAATGAACTGCTCGGGTGCCTTCATGGGGAGAGCATAGCGGACCAGCCACCTACCCTCAAGATGTTTATTCCTGGGGAGATATCAGAGCAATAAGGAATAGACTGCACGATGGAACATCCCCGGCAGAGGGATGTATTTAATGGTACATGATAAATAGTGATCGCGGCAGTCTTGACAGTTTATGTTGGCCTACAAAATAACAGAGCTGCATATGATAGTCTAATGAAAAGGAATGAGTAACAGCAGCATCTTCTAATTGCTCCCTATAACAATGAAATTCCCTGCATGAGTCGGTCTATTTCCTGAATGGCAGTAATGTGATTAACTTAGGCCTGTAATAAAGAATTATGCAAGTCTTTACCGCATGTCTAATAGAAATTCTTGGACTTTTCATCAGCTTTTTTCAAATGGTTGAAATATTTTTTTTCTATGTACCAAAATTAGGGTTATAAGTTGTCTACCGGTAATTATTTTGCACATCACCAAAATCAGAACATGTTATCTCATGAACACGTGAATGCAAAATTCCGGCAGAAATGGATTCGAGCCCATACATACATTTATTTTGTGTTATACAGGGTGGCCCAAAAAATGCAACTGCATACCGGTACATTTACTTTCACTCAACTTTGCACCCACATAATTGGTATGGATGGATGAAAATCTTTTTTTAGAAGCAAAATGAGACCAAGATTGTCCGATTCAGTTCAGTTGTTTTAATTGTAGAGTCATTTTTGTGAGGAAAGTCAGCATGTCCCATTGCATGACTTGCCAATCAACTCCTTGCACTGAGTGTGATGAATACACAAAGACAGCAAAGGAATGAAATAAACTTCCATTCATTATTACCTGCAACCATAGAGGTTTACAGGGGTGGATCCAGGATTTGGGAAAAAAGCGGGCGCCCTGGGCTACGCACATTGAAATATGCGCCCAATTCCAGAATTGCGGTTGCATTTTTTTTGGGCCACCCTGCATATAAAAACAACCAAAACTGCCTAATTTGTGATTCTCCACGTGAAATGATGACATCCCAAATAGAGGTGAAGGGTTTTCACCTAAAGCGGCCCATACACGATCAATATTATTGCACAATATGAGGATCACAATGGGGAATATTATTGCCAATCTTTCTTCTACCCATCATGCGAAAAGCACACGACCACCCATTTGGGCCCCATATTGTGCAATAATATTGCGCCGTGTATGGGCGGCTTTAGGGAGTTCAGATGATCAACACCAAATCAAGTGTCTCTGAAATTTAGGCCATCACTCTTCAGGAATGAACGAACATCGAATCTAGGCTATATACTTACTGTTTTTTACAATTTCTCCCAAGCCCATTTCGAGTGTTTAAGTCACGAATGTAATGTCCGAAAATAAGTTGTGATTATCCACACACACTGTACGGTCCAATAGGAAGGTAATCCGAGCTTGTGTTTTATCATATCACCAAAAGTTTATAAGGCTCGCTTGTGAATTTTTGATAGGCCTACATGCATGACATGTATCACCAACTCAAGCCGATAGATGCACTGTTTGCTATTTAGGCCTATCTGCCTGTTGACACTACAATATACCAGATACTACTACACATGCTTCACAATGTGATCCCAGCTGCATACTACACCAATTATCAAGTCAAATGGATGGGACCTTGACTAGGCCCATATAGGCCCTAATATAATGTATATGCAATCGAAAAAAGCCAACAGCACAAATTATCTATAGCCATAGGGGCCAATGTCATCACGGAGTGATTGACAATGATAAGTGGCATTGACTGTCAATGCAGGACACTATATATAGGACATGAGAGGTAATAAATCGTTCTGCAAATTCTTTATCAGCAAAAACATGTTCCAAGTTAAAAAATAGTGCCCGCAATGGCACTGTGCCCGCTTGGCATAAGCCCTGTCAGAATTCCATATCTGAGACGTAGCCGTAGACCTACATGTGCGAAGTTTCAACACGATTATGTCATCACAACATGCCAACCCTGTAGTTTCAGATGAACTTGTCTTCTGTGACTTTGAAATGTAGGTCGAATAAAAAATTCGAGCATGTTGGGTTTCCTTGTCAGATATACCTCATCCTCCCACAGCAGGGGTTTTTACCTCACTCCTCTTCATCCGCTCAGTGTATGAAGCGGAATGACACCAAAGCCCTGCTGTGGGAGGATGAATATACCTATAATAAAAATTTGATGAAGTTCCATTGCAATACCAGGAGAAAAAGCAGATTTTGTGATTTTGGCTTTGGCCTCCTGGTGGCAAAGTCAAGAACTAGATTTCACCAAAATTTCGTCAGCAAGTCACTACAACCAGGCACGGATCCAGAGGGGGGCCGAGGGGGCCGCGGCCCCTGTATTTTTGGAAGACCAACAAAAAATGGGTTAATAACTCTGAAAAAATGAGCAAATATATGAGGAAATCATGCCCCCCAGATGCTTGGAAATCGTATATCTAAGCACATCTAGAATTCAAAATTTTCTGGGGGAGGCCCCCCAAAACCCTGTCGTGCCTTTGGCGCTCGCCTTGCAACTCCGTTGGCCTGTGGCTGAGGGTGTCCGGGCCCCCTATTCCAAAATCCTGGATCTGCCCCTGACAACCTAGATTTATCAAAATATAGCCCTTTGAATATTTTTCACAAACCAACTACTAGCCAAAGGAATTGTATCGCCCCCAAAATTGAACTTGCATATTGCATACAGGATGTGTGTATGGCCACAAAATCTAGGTCAAGTTAGATTTTGGGTGTGATGCGATTCTTCTTTTGGTCAGTAGGGGGCGTTTTGTGAAAAACTTCAAAGGGCTATATTTTGATAATCGTTTGAGCTATTGTGTTGAAACTTTGTATGTATTGCCTCTAGCTTGTAGTGACTTCCTGACAAAATTTCGGTGAAATCTTATTCTTGACTTTGCCACCAGGAGGCCAAAGCCAAACTCATAAAATCTGCTTTTTCTCCTGAACAAGCAATGGAACTTCATCAACTTTTTATTATAGTTACACCTACATGTAACAAGGAAATATAACATAATACATCTACATGTAACAAAAAAATATAACATAATACTCAACTTTTTTATTTGACCTACTTTTCAAGGTCACAGAGGTCAAAGTTTGTCTGAAATTACGAGGTTGGCATGTTCTAGAATGACATAATCTATTATGTTGAAACTCTGCATATGTACATACACCTTGGTCACAGATATTATCAAATATGGTTTGTATCGGATTCTGATATGGCTTATGACTTCCACCACTGTAGTAAAGAGCCAAACGGGCACAGGTCCATGGCACTATTTTTCAATTTGATATGCTTGATTTTTGGCATGACACATCACAGCAAGAATATCCGAGCTGAACAGCAAGAAGACAACTCCTGCGGGGACAACGGTCCCTCTGAATTTTTTCATTTTCATAACAGGGTGGCAGTCAACATGGGATACTAACCCTAACCCAGGCCAACAAACATGGACAAGGCACAGGTTACAGAGGGTATTGGTAAACAGAGAAATCAAGAAATGAAGAAATCGAGAACTCCCAAGATCGATTAGTTAGACCTCGCACGTGTAAGGCCATATAAAAAAATGTTTGATTAGCATCTTTCCACTCTCAACTTTTGACGAAGGCGGGATTTTTTAAAAACGTTTTATTGAGTTTGAGGATGCAACTTAGTATGGTAACCACGGTAACCATCTTGATGAGGCCGAATTTGATTGGATGTCATGCACTGAAATATAGAGGGCGCCACAAAGAATGACCTTGACCTATGGAGTGACCTTGACCTCAACTAGACCCAATAGAGGGTGTTACTCTATCATCTTAGTTCCAAATTCCACCGCTAGGGGTGCAAAGTCGCGGATGATCACTTGGGAGTACTGGGGTATCTTCGGAATACTTCGGAAATGTTTGGCAATTTCCGGTTTTTCGGCCATAACTTTTTTGTCTTTGATCGGAATCGGTCGGAATCTTTGATGACGTCATCACCGACCTTTGACCTTTCATACTGACATGATCAGTAGTCTACACAAGCTCAGAATGTGCGTCCGTCCGAAAATAGATAGTCCGGACCCATGATTCCCCTTCCTTCCTGTCATTTTTTTAAGTAGGTCAGTGGTCAGTATGAAAGGTCAAAGGTCAGTGATGACGTCATCGAAGAGTCCGACCGATTCCGATCAAAGACAAAAAAGTTATGGCCGAAAAACCGGAAATTGCCGAACATTTCCGAAGTATTCCGAAGATGCCCGAGTACTCCCGAGTGATCATCCGCGACTTTGCACCCCTAGCGGTGGAATTTGGAACTAAGATGATAGAGTAACGCGCTCTTTTGGGTCTAGTTGAGGTCAAGGTCACTTCAAAGGTCAAGGTCGTTCTTTGTGGCGCCCTCTATATTTCAGTGCATACATCCAATCAAATTCGGCCTCATCAAGATGGTTACCGTGGTTACCATACTAAGTTGCATCCTCAAACTCAATAAAACGTTTTAAAAAACTCCCGCCTTCGTCAAAAGTTGAGAGTGGAAAGATGCTAATCAAACATTTTTTTTATATGGCCTTACACGTGCGAGGTCTAACTAAGCGATCTTGGGAGTTCTCGATTTCTTCATTTCTTGATTTCTCTGTTTACCAATACCCGGTTACAGAATCTTGCCAGTGGCACTTTACGTTCGACTGCTAACTCCTCTGTGATTTCTGATTGAAATGGCACCATTTTCATAGGGAAAGTTGAGAATGACATGGGGGTGGTCCTTAAGTGGGTACCATTATATTTTTTTTACCCCTTATGCATCCTGTGAGTATATGTGCTTGCCACGGGTATCATGCCAGTGAATTAAATGCTTGCTAAAAGTTTAGAATAATTCATTACTTTGATTACAAAGGATCCACTTGCATGTAAGATCTCACATTTTATTCATTTGAGAAACAGAAGAATTTAGTACATACATATGTATCACACTACAGTCGTATTGAAGAACAAAAGGCGCAAGGACAAAAGAAACATCTCCAGTGTGGTGATTCAAACTGAAAATTATTTTATTCGTACGCGAAGTCGTTGATGCATAACTAATGGTGCTTGTCGCATTCACAGTTCATCTGGTAAATGTACCGGTACCACCTCGACTTGACATTCGATGGATCTCATCACAAGGACCCAGGAAGGGCCAACACTTCATCTGGAGAACGAACCTACTGTTGAACCGAAGGATGATGATGATCACGAATTCGTGTCATGGCTTCAAATTTTTTACACAGTCGTGGCAAATTATGTGTGGATTTTACCAGTAACCATTGGAATTCCAGGAAATATAATCTCAATTTTTGTTGCAAATCGAAAACATAACCGTGGCCGCTCAACTTGCATATACATGACATTCATGGCAGTTGCAGACACTGCAATGCTTACACAACAAGCGTTGTTATTTCCCTGGCCTGAAACACTCTGGGGGATCGGGGCTTTCATCAAACGGCGTGAACTCCTTTTACAGTAAGTAATGCTGCCACAGACATCCTTTTTCTTATGTAGTTTACTCACTCATAGATACCATTTTCACCAGCTGTCTCATTAGCTCTTGAAATTTTGTTCCATTGGGAAAGGACTATAACTACCGTATTGAGAGTCTACCATCATGCAAATTAAATGCAGCTTTCCCCCACTTACATGACAAAAAATGCACGCTAAGGAAACCTGCAGTGTGTAAAAAATTCACTTTTCCTAGGCCTGCATCATTGCATGGTGGGCCTACCTAATTTTTGTTGATTTTGAACCTGGTTCAGACAAAACGTAATGTTCATAGTATCAGTAGGCTAAGGGCAACATTCTTACTTCTAAAAATGCCAAATGGACAGTACTGTAGGCCTAAAGCAAGATAAATTTCGCGGCTGGAAATTTTCATGAATCATAGACATATTTGTGGCAAGATATTTTCGCGAGTCTGCCATTTTTTTCAGTTTTTTTTTCACGGACCGTATTTATCACTTGCGTGTACTCATATTCGCGACAGGAAATTTTTGCGACTCATACACTCTCGCAAAATTCGCGAAATTCCTGCACGCGAAATTTTCCTGCTTTACAGTATACATTCCCATAGTGACCCAAGTTGCTGGTTTTTTTGACAAAAAAATTCAGTTTCATACAGTCGGTTATACTCAGAGGGCATGTTTGGTCACAACACATTTGCAGGGACTGTATTGTCCATCCCCATCATTTCCAGATTCATATGGTATAATGTCTACACATTTGGAATGATGTCTGGTTGGTTCCTAGCTGAGATGTCTATAGATCGCCTTATTGCTGTTAGATTTCCAATGTTGGCACTGACCATGTGTTCTACAACTCGGGCAAGAAACATTGTCATGGCATCATCTCTTATGATCATAGCTCTAAATGCAAACGTTTTCTTTACCATGAGACTTCCAAAGGATGCTGTGACAGGTATAGTACTTTTTTTAAGGACAAAAAAAGATTCTTTTTTTGCATGCTAAAGAACGAGCTGTTGTGATATTTCTACACTTGAAATAAGGCTTGGAAATTTTACTCATTCTGTACCACCTGGCAGGCAGCCATAAGCCTAATTCATACTTCGATACATGACCATCGCCGGCGACCGACGTGCGATCTTGCGTTCGACACTGACCCCGTCATGCGATTTGGTCGGCGTCCGATCGGGAGAGAGTAATTACTTGAGTCATTTCATAATGCGTCGCCATCGCTGAAGTACGCTGGAATGAATCAACTCTGCGAAGTCAGCGTCCAGATTTTGATCGTGCGTTGGACGCCGATGGTCGTGCATCGAAATATGAACTAGGCTATATTGGAAGATTGTCACCATCAAAATAGGGCGATTATCCAGACCCACACTCGATAACCTTAGTTGAAATATGAAATCAATTCGGTAAGCGGTTGTCAAGTTATTGAGTGGAATCTGAATGCAAATGTGCCGTCAATGCAACTGATGTTGAACTCCTCTGAGAAAAGTATGGCCCCTCCTCAACACTTTCAGCAGCAGCATGATAATCTAAGGTATAATTTACTGATGCCAGGTCAGACTAAGATTTCCTGCACCATAGTGGAACAGTCGGCATTAAAAGGGGGGGGGGGTTTACACAATTCAACATTTGTTGAGAGGTGTTGAATGCTGCTGTTGAAGGTTGTTGAAAGCTATTGAAACCGCCTTTCAACCCATTCAACAGGTCTTTCAACAAGTTGCCACAATACCTGACATGTTCCTATTTATGGCAACATGTTGAAAACTGTTGAAAGACCGTGTTGAAAGGGGGTTTAGATGGTTCAACAGCTTTCAACAACGTTCAACCTTTCAACGTTCAACACCTTTCAACAAATGTTGAACCGTGTAAGGTGAAGAAATCATGGTGGAGGTCGCAAAAATGAAAATGTTGAAGAGGTGGCATCATGCACCTGGTGAATTGTTAGCTCGACTGTGAATGGATTTACGCCTGGCAGGAGCTGAAGTTGAACTGTTCAACTCTTGGGTTCGTGATCTTTTTGATCAGCAACTCATGCCAATCATCCCAGGTACAACAAAATTGCTGTCATGTCACATCATATCGGCGACTGATTTGCTCCATGCATAATCGTGGCACAGACGGAAAGTGATTCGGAAAAGGCAGTCGCTGCCTGTTTTGTGCCATCGCAAGGTTGACCTGACATCGGCATAACGAAGGCAAAAGCTTTTAGCCCTTGGCTCTTTCTCATTGCACACTTCTTTCAATGCTATGATATAACACAAAGGTCGTCTCTGAATTTTGCAAATTTTCTACACACTACCCCAATCGGGGTCTTCCTCAGGCACTTTCTAGAAGATCCAAGAAGTGAATGAGCTGGATCCTAAAGGTATAGAAGTTATATTGGGGTACAGAATTTTTCAGGGTTTCTTTAATATAACTTCTATACCTTTAGGATCCAGCTCATTCACTTCTAGGATCTTCTAGAAAGTGCCTGAGGGGGTCGAAAATTTGCGAAACTCAGAGACGACCTTTGGATATCTTCCAATGCTACTTTTTTTAGGTGGAAATGTTCTCATTATCAGTGTTCCAGGACATCAATACATCGAATATCTTTCCTCTGGTTCCCAGTTCACATTTGGAACATTGTTTCCATTCACAATAATATCATTCTGTAATATCATGATAATTATCACCATTAGGAAAGCTGCTGATAAGAGGACAGAAATATCAGAAATGCCGCAAAAAGGAGGAGCTCAAGAAAAGGATACACGGTTCCTTACACGAATGTTAATTTTTGTATCTGTTGCATACGTAGTGACATCGCTACCTTATAGGATTTTCCACATAGTCATGGACATTCCTCAGATTTCAGAGATTTATGATATGGGTAACTGGTACTGGAATTTGAGATACAACATAACAGATTGGTTCCTCTTCGACTGGTGGGCTTTTAATTATTGCATTAATTTTTACCTGTATTGTGTTGGTGGTGGCAAACAATACAGGGAGGATACCAAGAAAGCTGTGCAAGAAATGGTGAACTGCATTACATTACTTGTTGGTAGAAGCAAGTCAAATGCAAGGACTTAAGTGGGCTATACCGGCATTCCAGAGTGGGAATACTCTTTGTCTCTTTCATGTATTCTGACTTAATACAGTACTCTGCACAATTGACCTTAACTTCTTCGGCACGTACCATCTGCATACCACATGCAGCGACATGCGCACATCCCTCAAGTTGTCATCATATCTTCTGCGGATGTCGCGCAGTGCCTTGGAAGGCATGCAGTGAACTCGTAAACGTAAGTTGTACAAGAAACGGTGAACTGTTGTATTAGGGAGGTTTCGCAAGCGCCCAGTTAGGCCATACGACGACATTTGTCTATTGTTTGGCGAGACTCACACAATAGATAAACGTCGTCGTAGGGCCCAACCGGCCGCTTGCGAAACCTCCCTATTATCACTGCTGTCCACTACTATTGTAAACCATGTGAATGTGTTGTGCTGCAAGGCTGTTAACCCTTTCCTCGCGTTGCGACAAACGTCTGCTTTTTGATGCTGGTCTGGTAGGTTTGAGTCGGCACAGTGATTTTGAGGAACATTCGATCAAACCCATCTTCAACTAAGTTCTGAAATATTGTCGTTCTTGGTCATCATATATTTATCTGGGTGATCAACAGCAACATAATTTTGCACGAAGTACCCGATACAATCTTTCAAGGGATGAATTGGACATTGAAGTGGCGATGTCATGATTTTTGTTTCAGCTCCCGGAACCATCAATCGCTGGTTATAAAACTGACCGAATTTGAATGAACAGGTGGTTACATACTGCTGACTGAGTCTGCCCATGCATCATTTAACACGTTGTATGCCGAAGACGAGAATCTGCGTCAAACGCTCCCAACCGTTGTATGCCGAAGACGAGAATTTTCGTCAAACCCACTTTCTTTCACCAGACGATAGGTGGCATCATTGTGCTTCCGGGTGCCTAATAGTTCGTTCAAGTCACCACGGGTTCACGTGCTACAGATCAGTGAGTCCACGTGCTTACTATGCATTTTACTGTTATGGTGCGCAGGAAGTTGCGTTTTTCTCCACTTTTTTCACAGTTTCCACAAAAAACAGTAAAATTCATGTTCTTCTCGACTTGTTTTCACTCTCCTACCTTTTACTGAACATACATGTAGAATAAATAGTATCATTGGAAAGCTTGTCTTCTCTTCTTTCATTTGGTATATTGTAAAAGGTGATCCGTTACATGTACTATGTAATGCAGCAGGGTGAAGGATGGTGAAATTCCCTGAAATCGTTGGCACACTGGGGGAAAACCAAAAAAATGCCGTTGGCATACAAGGTGTTAAGAGCTTGAGTCTTTTTTAAAAGAAATCCCTACAAGAGTCTTTGATAAAAGAGTTCAGGGTGAATGCATGCACATAAAGTGGTCCTGAACCGCCCTGAGGAGCAAGACAGCCTCGTTTTCATTTTCCCGCTCTACGCCCGTCTCAAACAAGATGAATGAGCGCCTGTCAATCATTGCGTGACGTCATTACTATGGAATTTACTACGCAATCACTGATTGGGTAAGTTTTGACAGCTGACAGCTGACTGTCAAAACAACATGGACGCCACCGGTTCACCGAGTCGCGATTTGTCCTCGATTTCGGGGATTTTAGAGTATATATTTACGCCTAAGAGTGTTCAATCCAACACGAGTGACACCATTGATGACGATGTC
>NMRB01003445.1:0-22380 GCA_002633025.1 Notospermus geniculatus | reverse complement strand
TGCGGGTTCCACATTATTTTTTTCATTTGGTCATAGCCCTTTTTACATGAGAATGGTCGAAGCCAGCTTTGAAACAATCTGGGCCGTATTTACGAAGCGTGATTCGGCCAACACGCATGTAAATTCATAGATAATCAGGTAAAGGGCCTAGAAAACCATGCTATGTACCTTGTACGCTGCTTGATCGGCAGTACCCGTGGTTAACTTTCCGTTGTCTAGCTGCAGGAGGACAAAAGAAAAATTTGAACAACCTACAGGCCTTGTTTACAGTCATTCAACTCTTTTCTTCGATCCTGACCTGCACGTAAACGCAGGAATGTTAACTGCGTGTGGTTATCCTGTGGGTAAACGCTGCCGATCAAGCAGCGTACAAGGTAGCAACACAATGGTTTTCTAGGCCCTTAACCTGAATATATCTATGAATTTACACGCGTGTTGGCCTAATCGCGCTTCGTAAATACGGCCCTCTGAGATCGCAATGATTTTTATCGTGTAGAAGGACATCCAAACCAGATCCAACTGAACTGGTTCGAGGCGCATTTGTGCTGCAGCCTCGGACTGGTTTGGGAAGGATAGAGGAAATTGGAGTCGCTAATTTACAAGTAGAATGAACAGACTGAACTGGCCTTGATCCAATTTTGCGCAAAAGACACTAAGGCTGTGTTCACACACTAGGCTGTCACAATGGTTTCAAACCGATTTAAAAGGTTAAATTGTTTCAAGGTGCCACACCAGAGACCCTTTAAAGCCGCACAGTGTAGACAGATGGGTCATAATTGGCGAACCCTCTAGAGCATAGTCTCGGTCACCCAGCCACTGTTTCGAATCTGGGGATCCGTGTCAGCAGTACTGCGGAACGAAACGGCTGGCTGCGCGAGACTACATGCAGCATTGGGGATTCCCCCCAACCTCGATGCAGGATAATGCTATAATATGTGGTTCTATGGTAATCATACGTTATGCACGCCTGTAAATGAGGTTGCACTATATATCGGCTGAACTGGGAGTGAGTAGCTGTGCATACTGTGCGGCTTTAAATCGATTTGACACCGTTCGAACGAAAAAAGTGATGCGTTTTCACAACCGGTTCAATTAAAACAGTATCGATTCGTGTGTTATTCCCGCGCAACCAGCCCCGTCGTCAGACCGAGGGTCGGGCACAGAATGCAATTCTCATTGTAATTGGGTCAGTGACCTTATTCCGATGATTCAAAATAAGGGGAACATCGCTGATTGGCTAGTCACTACCAATGCATCATGGGTCTCAAAAGTTGGTGACGTAGGCTGCAGTTTTACTCGCATGCTGCATGCTTTCTGCATTGATTGTGCATGCATGCATGCAGTGCAGTGTAGTTGTGTTCTACGTCATCGTCGGTAGATTGTCCACCATGATAGTTTTACAAGTCAAAGTAACCATATGGACCAGACTCTAAAATACGAAATTTATTGGAAATTGATTGGAAATTGCAAGAGTCAGTGGCGGCACGAGACTTCGTGTGTGACACCGTGAATGCATTTTACGCATGCGCAGTGGCCATCTTCTGCTGTGCTTCCGGTTTGACGATCTGTTTTCGCTGATTAAGATCATTAGGCAGAAGACGCCCCCAATCTTTTCGGATTTTCCTGCGTTTGGATCATGGCTGGCAACAGAGGAAGTGTATGGATGAACCGAGAGACGCTTGCACTGCTTTTGATGTGACGAGACGAGCAGATTGAAGAAAGTTGGCCAATATACGGCCCAACATCCCAATCTACAACACTGTTGCAGAATTGCTTCAAACACATGGTGGTTACAATAGGACTGCAGAGCATGCAGTGCAGAACCAAACTGAAACTTGAAGCACAACAAATCTCATCCTTATCCTCCTTTCCTACATGACCTTGATCGCTGCGTTGTTGAGACGGGAGCTAGATCGAGTGTGGCACGTCTTGGAATCGATTTGAAAACGGTGTGAAAACGGGTGGGTCACACTCGGACCGTTTTGTAACCTACGTCTCTGTTTTGTCAACATCTACTTTTTGCGGATATAACTGCCCATACACAAACCACAAATAACAATATTTACCAGTTGACCGTTAAGCACGATTTGTATAGGCGGTTCAAGTGACCCTCATATCATTAGATGCAACATGAATTATTTACCACTGACTTGTGCACATTTCCAAGCTTGGGACTTTGCCCATGTTGAAGTTTGGGTTAATTATACTTTATCAATAGCTGCAAAGTTTAATTAGTGTCCGTGTTCCGCACTTAACACTGCTTTACAGAGACTGCATTATCACTCTCCAACATTTCCAGATTCCTATGGTATAATATCTACACATTTGGAATGATGTCCGGTTGGTTCCTAGCTGAAATGTCTATAGATCGCCTTATTGCTGTTAGATTTCCGATGTTGGCACTGACCATGTGCTCTACAGTTCGGGCAAGAAAGATTGTCACATCATCAGCTCTTATGATCATAAGTCTGAATGTAAACATTTTCTTTACAATGAGACTTCCAGCGGATGCTGTAACAGGTAGTGTACATTTTCTACTGAGGACAAACCACTCATTTTCTTTCAGTGCTGTTGCTGTGGATCTACATTTAAAATAGTAAATCTCCATCTGTTGCCACCACTTTCTGACCTCCGAAGTTTCGTATCAGACCAGAGATGTTCCAGACTACCAGAACAGTACTACCCTGCCCTCAATAAGTGGCGAATGACAGGAAAAAACAGGAAGGCATGAAATGTTTAGGTTGACTAAAAGAGTTTTAGGGCCATATTCAAAAAGGGTGCTTAAGACTTAGACGCGTGTAACTTCGTCAAATGCATGGTGGAAGTGTCTGCATTTAGTGAAGTTACACGCGTTTAAGTCTTAATCGCGCAATGATCACCCTTTTTGAATACAGCCCTTAGTCAACCTAAACTTTCCACGCTTTCCTGTTTTTTCAGGGTTTCTTCTTTATACTACTAATTCATAATTAGGTCCAGCTCATTCACTTCTGGGATCTCTACTGGGATTCGAAAATTTGCGAAGTTTGAAGACAACTTTACTTTTTACTATCATCTTGTGTGAAGTTTTTTGTTGGATATCCTCTCTTTTGTAAAGTGACTTTAAGCTAATGGTATCTTTAACCAAATGGAAAAGGCATTTAAGCTAATGGTACCAATAGCTTAAAGTCACTTTATGAAACAGGCCCCAGAATACCACCTTCTAGTCAACATGTTGGTGGGCATGTCTGGACATTTTCACCCCATGTCCGTTTTGCAGCCTACATTTTGAGATTTTTGTCCGCCGACAATTTATGTAAGGATTAAATGCAACTACAGTACGTTGCACAATTGACCTCCCTTTATCTGCGTACCTTCCGTGAACGTGACGCGGAAGGTATGCTTTAGTTCATCGTGGATCATACAGCTGCATCACGCGTCTCTGTTGTGTGACGTCCACACACCATGGGTGAATGACGTTACGTCTTCACTGCATGCCTTCCATGACGGCATGCGACGTCCGTGGAAGATACGAGGACGGTACGCGAATGGACGCTGCATGTGGTACGCGGATGGTGCACGGCGCAGAAGGGAGGTCAATTGTGCAACGTACTGTAAGCCACATTGGAATCTACTAACAAGTCTATGGAAGCTTGTGCAGCGACGCGATGTGGGATTTTATGGGGGCTTACAGCTAGCAAAATTGAAATAACGCATCACTCGCGCCACAATGCATCCTAAATGTATAATGGTAAAATGAAAATTCAAAGAAATAAAGCAAACATTTTTCATGGCCACCTGTCTCACTACAGTATGAGGAACAGGGTTTTTTGGCCCGAGGTAATCCATCCACACATTCGAAACACCCATAATCCCTGTTTACACTGAGGAAAAATAACCGATCTCGGACCGGTCCGAGCACGGATCACCAAAAAAATAGCGAGTGTAAACGGGACAAGCATGCCAGGAACGGTTCCAAACCGAACCGAGCCGAGACCACCAGTTTGAGGTGATCTCAGACCGGTCTGCGAGCATGGATCGGTTCGATAACACTGCTAACTGTAAACGGTAACCGATCTCGGCACGGTTGCTAAATTGTGTTCTGCACATGCGCGAATTATGAATGACGTCATTAGCGGGAATTTCTGAGTGATTTTGCATGGAGGCATCCATTTTGTTGTTGTCGTCGTTTGATTTTTAGTTTGATTTTCATACCTCCGATCGACTGAACTGACTGGAGAGCTCATGACACCCACCAACTGGCTTACGACGGTTCCATTGTGCTAATGTAAACAGGGCAGATCGCCAGATGACGAAGCAGGCGGGGACTGGTCCGAGCACGAATCGCTTTTTCCGTGACCAGTGTAAACGGGGCTAGTGACATTTTTGCAATGGAAACAACTTCATGGCATCACCAGGGAAGAAATCAACAAAGTCAGTGTAAACCACAGTTTACTGAAGCGACAAGGTCACAGTGCTTCCAAATAGGCCTATTTTTTTTCCACCTGGGTGGAGAGAGGCCAGTGAGGCAAAGAGACTTGCCCAAAGTCTCACGCCCAGGGGATTTGAACCCGGGAACCTCTGACTGCTATAGTTGGAGACCCGAACCACTACACAACTGTGGCCCGGTCCCCAACTTTAAGCCACATTGGATAAAAGCAACAACCTATAGACGATTGTCAAATTCGCAGATCTGCGCACTTCTGCCGAAATTTCAAGCAGAACCTCGATCTGAAACTGGGATGCAATCCATGATTTAGCAATGGTTGATACTGGCACAACGTCATCGAAGTCACTGTCGTGGGATTGTCATCGTCACGTCATTCAGCTTCAGATCGAGGTTGGTTGAGATTTCGGCGGAAGTGCTCAGATCTTTGTTGTTTGTGTCAGTTTGAGAATGGTCTATTACCCTGACCTTTCCCTCACATCAGTGCAATACGTTTTTAGGTGCAGGAAATGTTCTCATTATAAGCGTTCCAGGACATAAATACATCGAATATCTTGCCTCTGGATTCCAGTTTGCATTTGGAACATTGTTACCATTCACGATAATATCATTTTGTAATATCATGATAATTATCACCATAAGGAAAGCCGCTGATAAGAGGACAAAAATATCACAAGTGCCACAGAAAGGAGGAGCTCAAGAAAAGGATACACGGTTCCTTACACGAATGTTAATTTTTGTATCAGTTGCATATGTAGTGACATCACTACCTTATAGGATTTTCCACGTGGTCATGGAGATTCCAGAGGCCGCAGAGATTTTTGATATGAGTGATATCTACTTGAATCTGATTTACAACATAACTGCTTGGTTTCTGTTCACCTGGTGGGCTTCTAATTACTGCATTAATTTTTACCTGTATTGTGTTGGTGGTGGTAAACAATACAGGGAGGATACCAAGAAAGTTGTACAAGAAATGGTGAACTGTATTATTTGTAGGTGAAATAATGATCACAGATACTATTGACATTGATTTTGATTGCCACCTATCCAGAAAAACTTGATACCTTCCATACTCCACGACAGCGTTGAAATTTTTTGACGTCATCGGCCGAACATTTTAACACTGCCATCGACGCTAGATCGCCATCTTGAAAACCTTGACGTCATCGTCGGCGGGCTGGTCTATCACGTGACACGAACTTCTTTTTCAAAATGGTATTATTTGCAGAAAACAGTATTTATCTTGTCGAAAATGAAACAGAATAAACTTTATTATTACTTTATATCTACTCCACTGTTGTTTGTTTCAATCTATACCTTTATACACCTATCTTCAACGATCTATATTTGTAAGCGTAGAAAACGAGTGATGGGGTGACCGCTTAACAATTAGAAGAATTTCTACTGTTCGCTCCGCGCACACTACTTTTCAAGATGGAAACCTAGCGTCGATACTAGTGGTGATATCACTGACGTAATTGCAGATATCGCCCGACCTAGCGTCAAGTTTAGATACCTTCAACTCTTTGAGGACCCAGCAAAACCTAAGATGGCCACCTGCCGGCCATCTTGGATGTCAGAACACAACAAAAATCAATAATTATCCTCCTCTGACCGATATCATGATGCTGCATGTATATAAAGTCGATAGACCAAATTGTTGTCAAGTTATGGAGCAGGGAACAGAAAATTCAAGATGGCCACCTGCCGACCATATTGGAATCTGATTGCAACCAAAATCAACAGGGCACCTCTCCGGACCCATTGGTGCCTAAAAAGACACTAAATCAATTGGATTGTGGAAGATAATTCTGGAGGAAAATGTAAGCATGCGGGATGTACAGTGGTGTGAATTAATATTCGAACAGAGGGAATTCAGTTTTCATTAAACGCAAAATTTGCCGTTTCTGTATCCAATATCTATATCAAAAGTACTTGAAGTCAGTCCTAGAATGCACTCCTCTAGTCTGATATGTTTTCGCTGAATTCAGACACTGCATATCACGAGAATGGCGAAAATATCGAAATTTGACATTTCTTGAGATTTGCTGTTATCACCATTTTGTCTGGATATTTTGTGGAATTTTTCCCCTTGCAACAACATGTTGAATGGGGGTATTACCTGACAGCGTTTGGAAACAGATGTTGATATTCATACACCTGAGATTCAAGTTTGATGTCTTTGATAATTTCCAAGATGTCAAATTTCGATATTTTCACCGCTCTCGTGACATCCAGCATCTGAATTCAGCGAAAAAAAATCAGACTAGAGGAGTGCCTATCTACATGTAGGACTGACTTCAAATAATTTTGATATAGATATTGGAATACCGAAGTGACAAATTTTGCTGAATTCCCTCTATAATTCACACCACTGTACCTCTCACATTCAGAATTAATACCATGCCACAGCCATAAAAGTATGTTACACAAGAACACTAGGTAAAAGTTTCGAATTTATTCTGACTTTGATTACAAAGTATCCACTTGCAAATGAGTCCTCATATTAACTTCTTCATAGTATCAAACTTCACTAGCAGTGAACAAGCAAACAAAAAAAAGAGGACAAAAGATAAGGTTTCTCGATCCGGGGTGCATCATTGGAGATGTACTAGCAGAGAAACTAGCAGTTTTGAACCATATTCTAGAAATTGAATGACCACAGCAAGGAATTGTATGGACCTCATCACGTAAGCCACAAGAAGGCCGAACAATTCAACGAAACAATGCAGACGAAACTAGCTGTAGAACAGACGGATGCCGAGGATGAAGAATTCAAATCGTGGCTCCAAATATTTTACAAAATCTTGACAAATTATGCGTGGATTTTACCAGTAACCATTGGAATCCCAGGAAATATCATTTCAATTTTTGTTGCAAATTGCAAACATAACAGAGGTCGTTCACCTTGTATTTACATGACAGCCATGGCAGTCGTAGACACTGGAATGCTGATACAGCAATCTTTGCATTTTCCCTGGCCTGAAACATTGTGGGGGATCGGGGCTTTCATCAAAAGGCGTGAGCTCCTCCTTCAGTAAGTAGACGCAACCAAGTTAACACATCATTTTCTGTTAGCAATTTACTCACTCAAAGACTATTCTGACCACTCCACACTTTTTGTTCTTACAAGTCGTTGGGGAGTAGGCTACTCTCAGCACAATGATACAAATGCCACAAATGTTTCTCACAGCTCAATTTGCCATCCACCAGTCACATTTGTGAGGTGGTGGAAAATTCGGTGTGTTCACTACGCCACAGAAGTTTGCCTGGCTAAACTTTGATTTCTGAAGGTTACGCTTACACTACTCTGCACAACTATACCGACCGTCCGCGCCGCGTACCATCTGCATACCACATGCAGCATCCATGCGCATACCGTGGATACATGGATGTTGCACGGTACTGTGGAAGGCATGCAATGAAGATGTAACGTCATTTCCACGTGATGCACAGAGATAACACGGAAAAGACACGTGATGTGCCCGAACCTACACAATGAAGTGCACCATACCTTCTGCGTGACGTACGAGGAAGGTACGCAGATAAAGGTAGGTCAATTGTGCTCCGTACTGTACCTTTAAAGCCGCACAGTATGGACAGATGGGTCATAATCGATGACCCTCTAGCGGCCAAACATGTAACTACGAATAAAATTATTTCTGTTGATACATACGTTTATCCCGCCGGTTGCAGACATTTTTGCAGCGGCATCCCACACTTCGATCCGAAAAGAAAGCCATACCGGTACTCCGTAACACTAAATCGCTACAGATGACATACAGTACAGGTCACAATTGACATCCCTAAATACACATAAGTTACGTGTAAGTCAGTCGTAACTTACGCAACAACTCACGAGCTATGTTACGCGTAACTTACGAGGTGAGTTACGCAGTGAGTTACGCGAATTTCGCTAGCTACCCAGTGATTTGCGAGGCGAGTTACGCGATTTTGGTGAGTTACGGGAAACCAAAGCCGTGAGTTACGCGTAACTTACGAGTACATGTAACTTACGCGAAGCCTTAGGGATGTCAATTGTGACCAGGGGCCGGTTGCACAAAACTCATGTTAGCGCTAACATGGTGTTAGCGCTAACTTTTATGTTAGATGACGTCAAAATCCATTGTCATTTTACGTCATTTAACATGACTAGCATGGTACCCGTGGCGAGCACATTCACAGGATGCATGTGGCCAGAGTTCCTATTTTCTGATCACCCTGCCTGGTCGAAGACAATGCATTATACCTGGTTCCGTCGGCCACCGTGTAGACGGTGTTGCGTATGCAGCGCCATCTACACGGTGGCCAGCCGAACCAGGCTAGTGGGCATTGCAAATCATTGGAAGTTTCTTCGTGCATTATATTCGCTTAAGGGTAAAAAAATGTAATGCCACCCGCTTAAGGGCCACCCCCATGTCATTCTCAACACTTCTTGTGAAAATGGTGCCATTTCGATCAGAAACCACGGAGGAGTTCGTGTTCGAAGTTAACGTGCCACCGTCAATTATAATATAGATGTTAGCGCTAACATCATGTTAGCGCTAACATGAGTTTTGTGCAACCCAGCCCTGTACTGTAAGTCATACATGTGTCAAACCACGATGCGATACACAGCGCAACACGCAGCATTGGGGATTCCCCCAACCTCGATGCAGGATAATGCTATATGTGGTTCTATGGTACCGTAATTATACATTACGCACGCCTGTAATGAGGTTGCACTATGATATCGCCCGAACTGGGAGTGAGTAACAGTGCATACTGTGCGGCTTTAACAAACAGATGTTCAAAATGCTACTTCTGGCAGATCTGGGGAATAACTGTCAATGGTAAAAGGTTTCAAGTCCATTTCTATTATGATACGAAAATACCTCTTACGTGTAAGTTCATTCAATGGTCCTTATTTTTTGTCACAACGCAATTTTTCAGGGACTGACAATATATTTTCAGATTCATATGGTATAATAGCTTCACATTTGGAATGCTGTCCGGTTGGTTCCTAGCTGAAATGTCTATAGATCGCCTTATTGCTGTAAAATATCCAATGATGGCACTGACCATGTGTTCTACAGCTCGGGCAAGAAACATTGTTACATTATCAGCGATTATGATAATAATCCTAAATGTAAACATATTTTATACTATGAGACTTCCAAAGGATACATCGACAGGTACGTTCATGCACATTTTAAATGTTCAAGTGGAGTCAAACCGGTCACCGTCAAGTGGTGACACCTATTGTGCTCTGGCAAAGCTAGTTGCCACTTCGCCAGTGCACGTGTTCTTGTTCCTGTACAGTCAACAGAATGGACCAAATTGCGATATCGCGCGAAGAATTGGCTGATACGCACGAAGAAAAGTTGTCTAAAGTGTTAACAGAACTTTCATCTACAAATTCGTGCGTCAACGCTTTGGAAGACCGTTTGAATTCAATTGATGGGACTGTGAATAGTGCTGGAAACGGGTTTAATTCCCGGCCAGAATTCGACTCGTCTCATGCATGCAGCCATTTTCCTGAAGGGAGATAGGATTTTTGTTAATAAAGTTTATTGTGTCTACCAAGGTGTTAGGTTTGACATAAGTTCACAAGAATCACTTTTTAGCTCAGCTGACCTTTGGTCAGGTGAGCTAAAAATCAACCTTTTTACCTGTCAGCTGACATTTTCTCACTGTCAGCTGACAATTCTTTCACTGCAGTATATTTTTAGGTGGCGATGTTCTCGTTGTCAATGTCCCAGGACATGAATACATCGAATATTTCGCCTCCGGTTTCCAGTTTGCATTTGGAACATTGTTGCCTTTCATGATAATATCATCTTGTAATATCATGATAATTATCACCATAAGGAAAGCCGCTGATAAGAGGACAAAAATATCACAAGTGCCACAGAAAGGAGCTCAAGAAAAAGATACACGGTTCCTTACACGAATGTTAATTTTTGTATCAGTTGCATACGTAGTGACATCACTACCTTATCGGATTTTCTACGTGGTCATGGATATTCCCCAGGTTTCAGAAATTTATGATATGAGTAACTGGTACTGGAGTTTGAGGTACAATATAATAGAATGGATTCTGTTCGACTGGTGGGCTTTTAATTATTGCATTAATTTTTACCTGTATTGTGTTGGTGGTGGCAAACAATACAGGGAGGATACAATAAAGGTTGTAAAAGAAATGGTGAACTGTATTATTAGCAGGGCTCGAAAATAAGGTTTTTCACTCTGGAGCTAAAAACTGCTCCAGGGGTGCTTTCACACTGGAGCACTAAGCAATTTTTCTGAAGCTGTGTGATTTAAAATGTACCGGTATGTACTGTATATTATGCCACTTATGTCTGGCACCGTTTTTAGCTCCAGACATTGCAGTTGTCTGGAGCAGAAGGCCATTTCCAATCTCGTACCCAGATCTACCTCATCCGAGGATATCTCTGGCAAGGGCTATGACTTGACCAAAATTTCTGGTCAACCGCTGGCAGCGTGCCAAAATATTTGTTTCACACAATATTTCGTTCTTCGATGACTGAAAAATATCATATGTGCCTAAAAAACCATATAATACACCCAAAACACGAAGTTGTTTGAGTATTAGAGCAATTTCAAACGAATAGTTTGATGTCATCCTGGTAGGGTGCTCCATCCCGCCCGAAGCGAGTTCCAGGATGTAGTGATGTCGAGTATCTTTCCGGCCTAGTCCGAATGTTCCGGTTCGCATTTTATAATAAACCACTTCCGGTATCGAATGATACATGCATCGTCTCAGTCATTTGACAGAATAGTTCCAGGCCTTTCAATTTCATGGTAACCTTTACACCCTCTATATTTTTCAGTCCATTTTTGGGAGAGTCTGTTTCCAGCTTATTTTGGGGACACTTTTTTTGTTCATTGTTGCATTTTGGCTTGGGGACATTACACTCGGCCCCAGTGTGTATCCAACGTCCCGGTCTTCCACACACTGGCACTCATTTGGGGCTCAAAAGCCGTTAACACCACTAGATGGCACTCCACTGGGTTCCAGCCAATCACCACGCTTTCTCACTCATAATTGTCACAGAAATTCCGCGAAACTAATCGAAATGAGAAGTGCCTTGTGATTGTGCTGCCACCACGTGGTCTTCATGATTGTTAATTTCTAAAAGAGCCAGACGCGGAGTGTGACTTACCGAAGCAGGCCTTTCAATTGCATGGTAACCTTTACACCCTCTATTTTTTCAGTCCATTTTGGGGGCGGCCTTCCAGCTTATTTTGGGGACACTCTTTTTTGTTCATTGTTGCATTTCGGGGACATTGCGTGACTGAGACTGACTGGGAAGTTGTAAAAGTGAAAGGACTTTTCTGGCCAGTCAGTGGTAGGCACAGTAATCATTTCCATTTTCAAAATGAGTGTCAAGTTGCATCGGTCGGATGCAATCTGCTCTTGTAAAGATGCCTAAAATTGGATCCCAACAAGAATCCATGCTGCTAAATCAACAGCATGGAGAGATCAATCCATCCCATACTAGCAATAGCCTTGGCATGTAGAGGGTTAATTCACCAGACTGGACCTTAAACTCAACAACCAGCTGTGCCTATTCATGCACATGGAGTAAGCCGAGGGCTGGGATTATCATTGAGTAAAATGTCCCAAGAAATTTCTTCCCTGAGATAAAACTTCAAATGCAAGCCCATAAACTGTCCTATTCAACCTCAGATTTAGTTCTCAGTACCGCCACATGAAGTGGTTGTGGCGCTGTGTTCGCACATGAGTCACCATTCATAAATTATTGATTTTTCACTGCTGACCATGCGGTCTGCTGGGCTGATGGCGGGAAGTTGCCGGTGGGAATTTGATATGGGTAGGCTTATTTTAGGTGAGCATGGGGAAAGATACCAATTGAAATCATTTTATTTGCAGGAACTTTTATTCATTGACATCTGGGGGTAATTTTGGGGGACATTTATGGTATTTTGGGGACATTTTGAAGACTTTAATTTGGGGACATCAAAAATTCCTACACCGTATAACGGTGTGAAAAGCATGTTATCGAAAGGCCTGCGAAGGGGGTGAGCCCGTAGCGTCTGGCCAAGCGAGACTAGGGGACATTGCGGGACTGAGACTGACTGGGAAGTATAAAGGCTATGTGAAAGGACTTTTCTGGCCAGTCAGTGGTAGGCCTACATGAAGGCACAGTAATCATTTCCATTTTCAAAATGAGTGTCTAGTGCCATCGGATGCAGTCTGCTCTTGTAAAGGTCCCTAAAATTGGACCCCAACAAGAATTCATGCAACAATGTTCAGCATGGAGAGATCAATCCTTCTCATACCAGCAATTATAGCCTTGGCATGTAGAGGTTTAATCTCTCAGACTGGACCTTAAACTCAACAACCAGCTGTACATGGAGTAAGCCGAGGGCTGGGATTATCATTGACTAAAATGGCCACGACAATTCTTCCCTGAGATAACAAGAGGCCCATGGGCCTGGCGCTCAGCTGACAGTTGACTTGAGGTGAAGTTGTAGGTGTAATGAAGCATGCTAAAGGAGAGGTGGAACTGTAAACTGACTGGGTCCAATGGATTTTATTACCGGTATAAAAAACAAAGACAATGACACCTTGGCTCAAGTGGTCTTTAAGTAGGTCACTAGGTCGTGGAAGTAGGTCAGTTCAAACCTACACTTCATTACCTTTAGTTTGATACCAAACATGACTATCTTGGCTCAACTGGTCTTTAAGTAGGTCACTAGGTCATGGAAGTAGGTCACTTCAAACCTACACCTCATTACCATCAGTTTGATACCAAACATGACTACCTTGGCTCAACTGGTCTTTAAGTAGGTCACTAGGTCATGGAAGTAGGTCACTTCAAACCTACACTTCATTACCATCAGTTTGATACCAAACATGACTACCTTGGCTCAACAGGTCTTTAAGTAGGTCACTAACTAGGTCNGGTCACTAGGTCATGGAAGTAGGTCAGTTCAAACCAACACTTCATTTAGTTTGATAATAACAAACATAGGCCTAACTACCTTGGCTCAACTGGGCTTTAAGTAGTCCAGTACTAACTCTCCGCCGGAATCGAAATCATGGACCCTCGCATCAGATGGGAAGGGGTTAATAGGCCTATATTACTTATGAGTCGAGATGGATGTTGTATTAGACCTACTTGGTGACAATGGGTTAATACCAGGTATAGGCCTGCAATTCGTGGTGAAGTGAGATAGATATCTTTTGAGACGCATTGGGTGGGAAGGAGTTAATATGGGAATCAATCCATGACTGCCGTCACTAATGGTGGATGAAGTGAGAAAGGGCATATATCTGATCTGGCGATGCTCTCAACCATTCAATAGTAACTTGCCATTCAATACAACAGGGTGTTTGACCGTCTCCGACAGTTCAACAACATGAACTTTCATGAGGAAGGATAAGCTGCGGCCGGGACAGAATTCGTCTCTTCTCGGTTTATCAAATGAGAACAAATAAGACAAAATCCATATGACTGTCGCCGTGTCGCGTTTTTGAGACTTCGTCGTTGATGGTCCCAATCAAACTAAAGACATGTCATGCTATCGAAATGTGTGAAATATAAGGAATTTTTATTGTCATACGCAACAAAGACAGCCAGAGTCGGAGACTCGAAATGACGAATGAGAAGCCGATTAGAGATAGAGCAGTGAAAAGCGAGGGGCCGACGATAGGCCTCATTCGGCTGATGGCACCAAAATTATCATATCACTTCGTCGTTAATGGTCTCAATCAGACTAAATATGTATCAAATAATCTAAATATCTGAAAGGGGCCGAGGAAATAAGATGTTCTGCGGTATGGCTGGGATCATTTCACTATTACTGCATATATTTCAACCAAACTTGGTATGGTAATAGTGGTGGGGCTAGGGGACCTTCTGGTACCACCCATCACTCTGTTATGTAATCCCTAGCAACAGCATAGCAACCTTATTGTTCTGCGGTGTTCCTGGGGTCATTTTACTATTTCTGCACAGAATTCAATCAAACCTTGTAGGATGATAATGGGGAGGCTAAGCTACGTCGTGGAACCCTCATTATTCAATCATGTAATCCCTAGCAACAGCATAGCAACTCCATTGTTCTGTGGTACCCCTGGAATCATTTCAATATTACCGATTAGAATTCAACCAAAACTTCTAGGATGATAATGGGGAGGCTAAGCTACGTCATAGTACCACTCATCTAATTGTAACCCCTAGCAACAGCATAGCAACTCCATTGTTCTGTGGTACCCCTGGGATCATTTCAATATTACTGATTAGAATTCAACCAAACCTTGTGGGATGATAATGGGATAGGACATGGAATGGAACAGAACTTTCGGAATGTGAAGCCCAGGACCCTTCATTAGCAGGATTTGTGGTTGGTTGAGATGAAGGGAACGAAATATTGAGAATGCCAAAGGAACCATACATGTATTTAGGTGGATTGCTCCTGGCTTACATGGAATAGAACAATTGAAACAGGAAAAAATGCGCTGCTGCTAGTGGATTAATATAGATGTGGAAAAGGTACGCAAGGTAGGTGATCCTAAGGCTAAGAATCCATTCACGCGATTTTCGTGCCGCGCGATGTCGCATCCTTTGTCCAAGACCAACGCGGTGGAAACAAACAATGCTTTCGAGCGTCTGCCACTCGAAAATCGCGTGAATGGACCGACCGCCTTAAAGATATCATCATACCATGTTTCTTTGTCCAATTAGCAAAACGAACACAGCATACAACTGAACAATGCTCTTACTAGGGTATTACATAACAGTGTGATGAGTGGTACCACAAATATTTAGCCCACCATATCATCCTACAAGGTAAATAGTTGTATTCCAGTCAGTAATATTGAAATGATCCCAGGGCTACCGCACAACAATGGAGCTGCTATGCTCTGCTGTTGCTAGGGATTACGTAATTGGGTAATGAGTGATACCGCGACGTAGCTTAGCCTCCCCATTATCATCCTACAAGGTTTGGTTGAATTCTAATCAGTAATATTGAAATGATCCCAGGGGTACCACAGAACAATGGAGTTGCTATGCTGTTGCTAGGGATTACATAACAGAGTGACGGGTGGTACCAGAAGGTCCCCTAACCCCACCACTATTATCATACCAAGTTTGGTTGAAATCTGTGTAGTAATAGTGAAATGATCACAGCCATACCGCAGAACATCTTATTTCCTCGGCCCCTTTTAACAATTTCTAAGGCAGCACACTATGAAATCAGCCCGAGTCGACGACTTGGAATGACGTGCATAAAGCCGAGATCGCTGTTGTCGGTTCGATCATTGTGATTTTTTTCCAATATATATCGTNTGATTCCTCATTCCAGGAACAAAAGAGCATCCAACATCCTCAAAGTAACTGGCGCGGGAAATTCAAACAACGCTGTTTTCTATTTTGTCAGCTAGCGCCCCCTGGAGAATAAATTTCGAATTAATTACCATCACACTTGGTGTATCAAAAATCAAGCTCCATACCCTATCAATTTCTATTTGATATGTTGCTTCTGGGCTGAGATATTGGGATATTTCATTTTACGGAAAATGCCCCCTGAAGAGCAGAATGTACGTCAGATCGCAAAAATTTTTGGTCCTGTTTCGAGTCCTTCCTAGGGCCTATCACTCCACCGGCTTTCATGACCCTGGGCCTTGCGGTTGCGAAACGTGCCAGTTTCACGGACTACAGACAGACAGACAGACAGACGGACGCCACTCAGTATACATATGAATAGCTCCGCTGACCTTTGGTCAGCTGAGCTAAAAACAGTTTGAGGAAATGTGATGATGGCAGAACGGAACAATTGATCAGTCAGTCAGTTGATCAATCGATGATCAATCAATTGATCGATCGATCGAGTGAACCGTCAATCATTCAACCAATCAAACACCTGTCTCATCACGGACCTATACTGACGGGATAGGCAACTCTTGCGTCACCAAGTGCACGATGCGTTGTGGATGACGTACGCCACCTGTGTCAAAACTGATTCGCAGTCATCCAATAGACCGACGTGAGCACTGCACCAAAAAATGGTGACATCGTAAAAAGTAATTCGTTTCATACTTAAATCTGGGTATCATAACATTCAGTATTGATCTATCGAATCGATGTGGGCCAATTTACCGACATATTATTCCACCATTTCTTGTTAATTTCAACTGAAATGTGCAGAGACTGCCCTCGAAATGCATGCAAAGCCGCCATTTTTAAATGAAGGCTTCATGAAGGCTGATCAGTGGGGTCATTTTAGCGGCGATAAATCCATAACCTATGAAATGCTAAACATACATTGTAAAACCTTGCGTCATAAAAGCTATGTTTGTTACTTTAACATTCAACGTCTTTTAAAAAGAAAGTTATGCCATCACAGCAGATAATTATATCGCAAAGCAGCGTACATACGGGAATTAACACAGAGAGCAGACGAATGGGCCCGAGTTGCCTATCCCGTCAGCACACAGGTCCGTGGTCTCATACAGGGCAAAATTTAGAGTATCGGTAGTGCGAATTTAAAGAGCGCTAGATTCCATTGAAAGCAAGCAGGAAAAGGGTCTTCAATTATTTGGCTCAGAGATCATTTGATATGACCCACGCTTCCTTCTCATAAACTCACCAGTCTTGAACTTAAATACTGTCAGGGTGCTTTCCTGGTCTCCATATTTGGTTTTGATGTTCACGGAGTATTCAGTCCCTGGGGTGAGATTTTGTAGGGCTGCGGAGAGGACCGCCCCCCTGCGGACCGTGCTTGGCACAATCGTTGCACCACCCAGAGTCGTCGGGCTAATACTGAGTAAATAGTTATCGAACAGGCCCGTGGTGACTGCACCCCACGTCAGAGATCCAGAGTTGGACGTGACATCTTTTACTTGTATCGACGACAATGTGACTGGTGCAGGAGCTGAAATTCAAAATTGATGGAGTGAAGTCCTGTTTACACTCTGAGCATTTCCCGCCGCAATTTGTGCGGTGAGAGAGATTTCATGGGCATTTGGGAAATTATTAACACGCTGAACCATCATAAAGATTCTCCAACCCTGTGAAAATCGCACTGCTCACGCAAATTACCCATACTGGCCCTGCTACGCTCCAATATCCAATATAGCTGCCACGGCAACCATCTTGAATTTTCATTCCGAAAACTGTCACAACTGAAGCGTCCTCTACTTTCGCTTCTTTAAACGATCCAGTAGTCTTGAACGTTAGTTGTGGTGTTGATATTTTTGGTGACTGGGAGGGGAATGTGGATGGTAGTCAGCTGCCCTGCATTCAGAGAGACTTTAGCGAAAAGTCTCTCTGAATGCAGGGCAGCTGACAGGGATCTGTGGTTATAAGTATTTATTAGCAAATGCAGATTTGTAGGGAAATGGAAGGGCTGGGGAGATATTCATCCTGCGACAAAACGTTTTCAGCAAAAAAAAATAAACAGAGAAACTGACACGTGAAAAAAATAAAAATTCCTATCGCAAGGCTCGAACCCGGCGCCCCGGATTCAGAGCCGGACGCTCTACCGATGCGCCAGTCGGCCACGTCATGACGGTGGCTGCTCAATAAATGTTTATAAACATATCCCAGCTACTCAACATATTTTTATGTTAATTAAAAATGACGTTGCAAATCAGAATAATCTTCCAAAAATCGCATTTTACAACATCCACAGAGCAAGTCCCCAGCAAATCTGTCAGCATATCGCTACATAATGTACCCATCTACGTTCACAGCCACTAAAAAACGTGAACCAACCGTCCGGTATATTCAATCTGAACATTAGGTGCATATTTCCTATGAGTCCAATTCTATTGATTGACCCGTGAAAAGTCTTTGGCTAGCTTCGCTGTTGGCCGCTACGCGGCGCGTTGGGCCCTTGCGTCGAGCTTGTCAGAAGGAAGAACTCATCCTCGACCTTGATGGTGTACCCAAACGTGGAAAACGGGGCAATTTGATGACCTGCATTGAAACCTAGGCCGCTAAAACCAACCTGTGTTGAACGTTACAGTCTTGGCATTCCCTTCTGTTACTCCGCTCAGAGTCCGGACGCTCAGAGTGTATTGGGTTCCAGTTCTAAGTGCCGTTATAGTTGTCTGTGGAGAGGAGCTGGCTTTAGGAATGGTTGTCGGTGTGAACACAACTCCTGCAGAGGGGTTGATGGTGAACTTGTAGCTGTCGAAGTTTCCCGAGGTCTGCGACCAGGAGGCTACAACACTTGTCGTGGTGACGGATGATATTCTGACTGCGGAAGCGATGTTAGGGAGTCCTGGAATTTGACGGCGAGATTCACGTTTACTTTCATTTTGGTGGATTGGCGAACACACAGGAAGAGATTGATGGAATGACGGAGCTTGCAACTTTCTCCAGCCTGTACGAGATATAGCTAAATTAACGGCGCTTGGGACTGGGTCAAGGTGTCCTTAATTGCAAGCTGTCCTTAATAGCAAGGTTATGGAACACTACAAGCATATTAAAACAAACATAAAATGTTATAAATTTCCATCGTTTTTTTCATTTTGGTAACCACTATAGTATGAAAACGATGTGTACTACGTCTAAAAAATGTGAATACTGGGATCTCATCGGCCAAATAAGAACATTTTGGAGCATATCAAACGGTTGCCATGGAAACGGTGTTCCATCAAATATTTTTCGGCCTAATTTTTTCCCGTAATAAAGATAGCCATGGGGTATCCAAAAAACATAACTTCATTCATGTTGCAATTAGTGGTGGGTCATCTCGTATTTTTACTAGCCTATATGACACATTGAGAGGTAAGCTACCTGGGTAGAATTTGAATGCGATTCCAGCGCTCCGCCGAACCCCGTATATGGTTTTTACTGTGACTGTGTACTCTGTGTTTGGTGTCAGATTCTGCAAGTTTGCCGTGTGAGTCCCTCGTGGAACACTAATCGGTGTGACCCTGGCGCCACCTGTGGTCGGGTTAATACTGAGCTCGTAATTATCCAGAGTCCCCACAGTAACCGCATCCCAGTTCAGGGTGGCAGAATTTGGTGTGACGTTTGTAACTCGGATGGAAGACTGCGTGACATCAGACGGAACTGAAAACAGATTAGGCGTGCGGGACAAGGCCAAAAAGTCGCTTATTTTAGGAGTAGGGTGCAAGTCTCGTAAGACAAGCTACTTTTGCATTTTTCTTAGAGTAACCACATCCCCCTCCCGCTTCGCCCTCCAGACTCAATTTGCCCCTCCCCCCGGCCCAGGCCATCAAAGTTACGCCCCCGTTTAGTGTTATTTTTGACGTCGTCACTAAATGGGCTTAATTATGGAGATAACGCGAAGATAGCACTTACGTCACGTTAGTGACAAAAATACTCTTGAACAACCAGGCCAATCCTGGACTTTAAAATAACTCATGAAGAAAGTCTCTTTTGAATGATGACGTTTAGCGATAGGCCTTCCCACTTACTCGTATTGAACACCACAGTCTTAGCAGTCCCCTCTGTCACTCCGCTCACAGTCCGGACGCTCAGAGTGTATCGGGTTCCAACTGTTAGTCCCGTTATAGATGTCTTAGGAGAGCGACTGGCTTTATGAATCACGGACGGTGTCAACCTAACCCCAGCCGAGGGATTGATGGTGAGCTTGTAACTGTCGAAGTTTCCCGAGGTCTGTGACCAGGAGGCCACAGCTGATGTTGTTGTGATGGACGCGATCCTGACGTCTGACGCCAAGTTAGGTGGAGCTACATGTATGTACAGAAAAACGAGACTTGTGGGTAATGCAGACTCTGGCACCCTTCCTGGAACAAAGCTACCGGATCCTCCTTCCTTTCTCTCGAAAGCCGAGGTAGGCCTACGGTAGGCCTACCGAGGTAGGCCTACCTATTGGACCGAACCCTCACTCCCGCAGTAATGAAGTGATAAGATGCTACGCCACGTGAGCGATTTCTCGTACGAGTTGGTTCCCATCCACTAGTCGTCTGCCTTTGAAACGCTCCGCTCTACGAGTATTTCGTATATGCGGAACGTTTCGAGGGAAAAGCATCAGTCTATTATTGGCTCTGAATGGCGGGAAATCCACCGTTGTTGGTCTCGCTCAGCCAGACCCTCGGTTAGTCTCGCGCAGCAGACAACCGGAGGGTCTGGCCCCAAACGAAGTATTTTTGTAATCACATCCGGGTACCCGCACCCCGATTCTGGGCGCGCATACCCGGATGTAAATTCATACAGAGCTATGCGTTAAGTCAGAGCATCGATTCAGCTCCTATATTATGTCGCAGGAACGGTGATAAAAAAACAGAAAATTATTGAAATGTAAATAAAATGTGTCATAAACCTCGATAACACTAATTTGAGACATTGTTTCAGTTTTTTATTGCAGTTCGCTAAGAAATACTTATGGCGCGTTTGATCACGTCTGTGTCTGAGCGCCACCTGCGGAACCGTTAGCATAACCAAAATGGATGCGTCTGGGGCCAGACTCTGATCCAAGAGTAGGAAGCGGAGCGAGATCAGAGGCTGGCGGTGCGAGACTAGCGATTTTTCTATGGTTGAGTTGCCCATAGAGCGCCAACTTGGGGAGAAAGTTCTTGGTCCCGGCCGTCTGATCAAACTGTCTTCACTTCAGAACTCGGGAGTATTCAACGTATTGCTCATATCACGCCCACCAAATATGATCTAGTTCTGTTCTCTATGCTAAATCCATAGCATCTTTGTTATAACTTGACAACTCTCCGTGCCCTGAAACCTTTCTGCAAAGTTTGGATCTTTGACACGACAATACTAACACCGGTTTAAAGGAATAACGGAATGAATGCTCACTCAGAAACAGCGTTTTAGTTTCATCAAAAATAGACTTTTGGTTTGATTGATAAGATTTTTGTGGCTTTAGAAATGAACGTCAACATCTGTCATATTACCCAATCACAATACTGACGAATTGAATGTAGACTCTAGTGCAGGAGGTGTCAGGCAGATTGGAAGATGTTCCTATTTTGATGGCAACCCAATCACGATGGCAGCCATAGTGGATTTCGTTTCCATCGTAACCTTCACAGTAAGTAGCCCATTACTTTTACATCCCGTAGGCTCCACCGACCCATCGGACACCTCTAAAACCCGTTTTACAGTGGTGGAGATACGAGAGCTTAGATGTTGATTATGCCCAATCCTATTGTTCTCCTTCTCTGCCTAATTTATAGTAAAATGGAAAAGAGGTATGTGCATTGTCGAAATGTTTATCAGTTGAACAGAAAATGCTTTGATATATTTAAAAAACAATTAAATTTTCAAATAGATGAATAATAACGGTTTTACAGTGCTTTTGTAGCACATTCGGGCCGTAACCATTATGCCTTCCCTCTTGCCTTGGTACACATGATTGCTTGATCTGCCATACTTTATATGATTGGAATGGCTCACCTATAACCAGAGGGGTGCAAGGTGAAATTAGGTCAGTGTCTCAGATCAACCAGATGATGTAAGATTGTGTAAAATGAGTCAAATTGGGAAGTTGTATTTCTGCAGCAAATTTGCTAGGCTTCGTTTACCTAATGGCCTATAATGTGATGTTTGTGATTACAGCTTCTTTCTACTTACATTGAGCACGACTTGCCTGTGGAAGACAAAATAATAATACACCGAGAATTAGCACCATCACGGATGACGTTACCATCGTGGATGACGTCAGCACCATGATTCACGATATCGCGAGATTACGTAATCGGGTTCAGCAGCGCATTCTGGAAAAAAAGCGCATAGTCAGCGCCGCCTTGTCAGCAGAAGAAAGTCTCCCCGACCGTGGCAGACGACCGGGTTATTATTGCAAAATTCAAGTAAAAGCATTTGCTACTCTTTATTCATATTACTCATCATCTTGCCCAACCAAGGCTTCCTGTCACTCCTACTATCGCTCCATCCACCCTTGCCGACCACCGTAGCATTTATCGCTCGCATTTGCCGCCCGTGAGCGTGGCGGCCAATCAGATTGCGTCT
>NMRB01003444.1:31927-52253 GCA_002633025.1 Notospermus geniculatus | reverse complement strand
ATGCTTTGAATTCCATTTCTGACGATAACTGAGCTATTTTCAGCACAATTAGTGTTCCATGTACAAATGTACGTCAGCCTATTCAAATGTACACCGATGACCCTGAACACACATCGTTCGTGGGGTTCTCATTAATTCAGACCTTTTGTATCATAAGATCAACTAGTCGGAATTCAACAAAATTTGCTGTGAATGTGCAGAAGGGTCTTGCCTATCATATGGAAACGTCAGAATGCAAATCTGTTGGGTTTTAAAGGGATATTGTCCACATTTATAAAATGCTAAATTTGTCAGTTGAACCTTTATGGTTGATTCCTTTATGATATCACCCCACACAGACGCCCACCAAAATGCTATCCTCTGGCCAAATGCATCCTGCCAAATGCATCCATGCTAGTACAATTAAAGCGAATCGAAAGCGAAAAAAATTGATTTAGAAATAGAATTTGAAAGGGGACGAATTTTCAGGAAAAAATGTAAACAAACTTCTCCAGAATGTCAACAAAGAAATTTTCGTGCATTTTTATTGGCTGAATTTTGTGTTTACAAACACCAGCCAAATGTAAACAAAATCCGCTATCGATTCGCTTTAATATACTCCCGCCGAGTTAAAAGAACTGGGCCATTCCACCGCGCATACGCAGTGTGGTTCCAATAGGAGCTGTCAGCGAGTTGACCACTAGGTGTCACTAGGGCCCAATTCAATGCATCTAGCGGACCCAGTCATTATCGATCGAGCAGCGATCATAATAGATTTCCTGTACATTTGGTCCGCTAAGACTGTGCTGCCATCTGTTAGCAATATGCGCGGCTGACTGCTCCTATTATTTTCGAGGCACCCTAGCACACCACCTCGAACAACAGGGGAAGAGAGACGAGCCTTAGATTCAGTAGTCTCGCTTGGCCAGACGCTGCGGGCTCACCCCTTCGGTAAATCACACTCCGCGTCTGGCTCTTTTAGAGATTAACAGTCATGACGACCGCGTGATGGCAGCACGGGTCCTTCGGTTTTCTTAACCTCGTTTCCAGGTTGATAATATGGCGAGTGGCCCACGATTGTCTGACCAAACTATACCCCTGGGGACGAGGTTGGGTTTTCCTGGGAGTAATTTCCGCGGGAATTATGAGTGAGAAAGCGTGGTTCCCAGTGGAGTGCCATCTAGTGGTGTTCACGGCTTTTGAGCCCCAAAAGTGCCAGTGTGTAGGAGACCGGGACGTCGGATACACACTGGGGCAGAGTGTATAGATTCAGTGGATTCCTTGATAAATAAATGAAGAGACAGCTTACCGTTCGTGACTTGAAGGCGTCTGAGTGAATTCCGTTATACAGAGATGTGGTCGATAGCAAACTTTCAGTCAAATCTGCCTAACGTAGAGAGACCAGAGTTCTATTCAGATTTCATTACTGAGCTATAATAACGACAGCTGCCTTCTCAGTGTCATCAACAGAGACAGCCAGAACCAGGTGGTGATGGAGAAAGTTGATGTTTTCTGTTCGACGTCTCCAATAGAGTTTGTGATATGATATAAACTTACATGTAGCCAGTTTATGACGGCCTGATTCAGGTGGTACATTTTATTCGATAATAAGCGCGCAGCGCGGCGGCGAAGCCGCCGCGCGAAGCGCTCTTTACGGCAACGCGAGGGGGGAGTAGAAAAGTTCCCAGAATTCATTGCANCTCCTATGGAGGCAACGTTGTCATCGTGTGCGGTGGTTGGAGGCGGAGGCGGAGACGGATGCAAAACATCTGACCAATCAAGAGACGTGGTGACGTCATTTTATAACGTCATGATGACATTGTTATATTAATGACGTCAAACATGTTTCCATTCGTCCCGTTTTTTTCGGTGACGAATGACGTCACCTGGTCACGCCGCATCTACAGGAGACAAACTTGCACTCGTCTGCGGCGGCTGACGCACCGTGTGCGGTGACAGGATGCTGAGACAAAAATCTCCTATGGAGGCAACGTCGGAGACAAAATTGCATTCGTGTGCGGCAGGTATTACAAAATGACAGCCAGAACCAGGTGGTGATGGAGAAAATTGACGTTTTCTGTTCGACGTATCCAATAGAGTTTGTGATATGATATAAACTTACATGTAGACAGTTTATGACGGCCTGATTCAGGTGGTACATTTTAGTCGATAATAACTTATCTATTTTATGACCGCCAGATCCAGGTGATGCATTTTATACCTGCCGCACACGTGCAAATGTCATCGTGCGCGGTGGCCGGAGGCAGAGGCGGAGACGGATTTTTTACCTCCAAAGCAGATCAAACATGTTTGATCGGAGGAGGCAAAAATCTCCTGTGTTCAATAACGTTGTCGTCGTGTGCGGTGGTTGGAGGCGGAGGCGGAGACGGATGCAAAACAGTCTGACCAATCAAGAGCCGTTGTGAAGTCACGCGGCTCTGGAAAGATGGCAGCGCCCTTAGCAACGACGGCCTTCAGGCTTTTTGTTGGTGACGAATGACGTCACGTCGCGTCTAGAGGAGGCAAATTTGCAATCGTGTGCGGCGGCTGACGCACCGTGTGTGGTGACAGGAGGCTGAGACAAAAAAAACTCTTATGGAGACAAAATTGCAGTCGTGTGCGGCAGGTATTAGGCTGACTTCGATTGTAACTCGAGTTGAACTCGGGCGACCCGAGTTACAATCGAAGTGCAAAATCTACTGTTCAACAAAGATGGCGTCGAATCTACCCGGCCCGACCAACCCACGACCAATCGAGGGTAGCGAAAAACTTGCTCGTCCAAGATGGCTTCCAAAATGGCGGCATGTGAAACGGACGTGGAATTATTTTTTGTCAGAAAATGGAATTTATGCTTACCATTCAAAAATCGTTGTTTTGCCAGAAATACGTGGGACAGGTCCAGGAGCAGCCTCTTCAGTCAACACCGACAATTTGGGGTTATAAATGATATTGTGCGATATTGTGCGACAAATCTGCGGTTGCTTTGCGATAAGTATGCGACATGGTTTAATTTTTTTAACATTTCCAAAATTTCACGATTATACGCGACTGTCTGCAATATTATCGCAAGGTCTGCGATAGTTTGCGTTAATTTGCGACAGTACACCTGCGATTGTCTATCGCAATTAAAGGCAGGCCAACTGTCGCACGTGTGAGAGAGGCTAGAGGCTTAGCCGTAAGAATGCAAGAGTCCAATAAGCACTTTTTATTCATGGGCTAGCTACATTTGCACATGTACAGTACATCGATATAAAGTAGGTCATCGTCATGGAGGTTTCGCGTATGATTTGTTTATTTACATGGTTGATTATATATAAATATTTCACGTCAAGCCATGAAATAAGGGAAATTATTCGTCAGGTCAAAAAATTATTTCCCTCGGCTTCGCCTCGGGAAATAATTTTTTGACCTGACGAATAATAATAGTTATTTTTCTCGGACAGGTGGCAGCACCGTGTATACCAAAACATTAATGTTAGGCCTATCTATTTTTATATCTATCTTGATGAATATTCTTGTAACTGAAATATATTGATGATTTTACCTCAAAAACAAAAAAAAGTTGTGAAAGGCGAGATTTAATTCGATTTTATCTGATTTGTTAGTACCAGAAGTTGACAATAGGTGGCACACCGTAATGTTTACAATTCGAACTAGAGCACCTTTAATATAACCATAAGGCAGTACATGTATTTGAAATCGTTACCGACACGAAAATCAGGTGATACACAGAAAAATTTGCTCTGTTGGTTCGCAACGTTCGCACGTGGCCCGACAGACCCGAGGATCGTGAATTTACTCCATTCTTTGCTCACCCTCTCGCACGCTTTGGTGAGCTAGCGGAGAAACCAGTGAATTTCCCTTCCCCCAACGCGTACCACTCCGTTTCAGTCCAATAAGGGGCTGCCCTGTTGAAATATCAAAGAAAATCGCGTAAAATGCAGCCGATTGGCAAAATCCTTCGTTGACACCAATGAAAACACACCCGCTTCCGTGTTGACAGACGGCAAACTGCGCAACCATATTTTTTTGGAGTTTCAATTCGCATAAATATTTTTTTACTTTTTACATTTTCGTCAAGCTTATTAAAAGTTATGTAAAGAAACAGGCCTTAATTAATATTGGGATGTTGTTTATCAAACACTTTCTTTGATCAAAAGTGTTACATCTTTATACAACATCCAGGGCCGGTTGCACAAAACGTTGAAAAGATAAAAGTCTGTTAATTTAACTTTTCAAGATACAGAATAGCACAAAATTGACACACAAAATGATAATAAGCAAGAAGTCAATCTCCAGAATTCACGAATTTTCGACCCCAACCGCGGTCTTTTTCAAGTGGAACTTTACAATCTAAAACTCTAGAAAAGAAAGAGTCTTTTCTAGAGTTTCAGATTGTAAAGAGTCTTTTCTAGAGTTTCAGATTGTAAAGTTCCACTTGAAAAAGACCCCGGTTGGGGTCGAAAATTCGTGAATTCTGGAGATTGACTTCTTGCTTATTTAATTTAACTTTTCCTGTTAAATACGCCTCCGTAGTTTGGCTGTCTAATGCATTTCCCATTAAACTAAAATCCTTCTTTCGCCTTTTTCTCAAAACGGCGCTTGATTTGAGGACATGTCAACAAACAACTGTCAACAAACCCCACGAGCCATTCGCCATGTTCGCTTTAACGCCAAGATAAACTAACAGTGATTTTAACTTTTGTGCAACCGGCCCCTGGGTTTTTAGAGCCGAGAGAGACTCAGAAATTTAGTAAGAATAAAGACGCCCACATTAACAAGAGTCCTTCCCGTAAATTGAGCCGTGTTCCAGTCCCCTTTGGCAGGTCCATTATTTTAGAAGTAGTGGTCTGAAGCGGTGTTGCACTAGTTGTGGATTTCGTCGTAGCAAGGGAAGGAGGCATGTTGCATAAGTCTCTGGCGCACCATTCGCAGCTTTTCAACCCGACGACCGTGTCGCAGTAGTCTTTTTCTTTGGCGCATTTCAGAACCTGGTAGTTGTCTCCATTTCTTTCTTCAGTCTGTACGTGAAGAAAAGATGCGCTGGATTATTTCTAAAACGACGTGGCCGTCTAGGGAGACCAAAGCTACCCGGCGCACACCAACGAATAAGGCAAAGCCTTATAAAAGTGGCAGAGCCAGGAAACTGCACAGTGTGTACCTGATGGCACAGCCATATTCCTGGCTGCGCCGCGTGGTTCTGCCACATTCGTTTTAAAGTTATATCGATTTGAACAATTGGTGCAGCCACACGATATTTTGGTCTCAGACAATTCGGCTACGACCCAAATAAAGCCTGCCGCACACTGGAGCTATCTGCTGAGCAAAAAGTCATTCGAGACCGTTTGCTCAGCAGATAGCTCACCGAAAAGTACGCGCACACCCGAGTTTTCTGCCTCGCGAGGCAAAAAACTCACCGAAATTACGCGCACACGCGAGCTATCTGAATTTGAATTGAATTTGATAACTTCATTGAGCACCATAAATATATACATACAGTTATAAAACGGTCTCGAATGACTTTTTGCTCAGCAGATAGCTCCAGTGTGCGGCACACTTAAGGCTGTGCCAAATAGGCTTGAGCGTTATTTGTCTGTGTGCACCTAGCTTTATGCATTGGATTTGTATTTCAAGTGCGTGACCATCATTACATTCAGCCAAGGACAACGCCTTCCTATCAAAGGATGAGGTAGGACTTACTACGCAGATGCCAGCACAATCGGTTTCCACAGGCAACGGGGGGTTATTGTCTACATCTTTCATGTTTCCTTCCACGCATCGGAATGAACTGCTGCCTGAAAATAACAAAGAAACCGTAAAATGAAAAGAAATGTTGACGAAAAGCTAAAAGGGAGGTTTCGAAATCAAACGATAAACGTAAACGTTAACGACCAAGTTATTTTTGTACCAAAATCTGGTTAATGTGTAGTACGAAAAATAACGTTCTCGTAAAGTTTACGTTTATCGTTTGATTTCGAAACCTCCCTAATAACTTTTTATTCCGACAGGTCGGCGCTGTGAGGGATTGTACCAAAGACGTCAAAAACAGAGCAAAGCAATGCAAGGACGTCGCGTCACGAAGTCCTTGACGCTGTGCAAGGTCATGACGTCAAAAAAGGTACAACCGATCACAGCGCCTCCCAGTGGCCCTAGTTCTGCAGGCTCCTTATTTTGACTTGAAGAATTGGTCAGAAATACCAGCTGAACTTCGTAGCGTTGTTAGCTCCGACTTTATACTCTAAACTCCGGCGAATACATGTAGGCCTACAGGTTGCTACAGTATTGGGCCGCCCAGCTGTTTGTCTTCGCGGCAGAACTGACGGTCTACTTGGAATTGGTGCGTTGGTTGAACAGGAAAAGACAGCGATGAAAATAATGATTACTCCCTCTGTTTTTGCGTGTTTTTTTTCGTCATTGCGTTTTTTGCGTAAACTCCAGTAAGCCCTAAACTCCCACTTACCTGTTATGTCCCATTCCTGGACTCGGAAAAATGACCAAATCCTAAGTTGAAGATATCGCACGCTGTTATTCTTTGCCGGGCTCGGAAGTGGGACAAGTAAGTGGAGCGGAAAGGGTGAATGTCGTCCTGGGTACCCCTAAATGGCACCCAGGTGCGTACTGGGTACCCTTTAGGAACCTTAAGGATACCCAGTTTGAAATTCCTGCCTTGTGAGATACCTGGAATCCAGGTTGATGGTACTTTTTCCGTTCCTCAGCTCGTCATGCTCGCAAGCGTAACACGTGGAGATGACATTATGGCGACCAGAGTGCCAGACCCGCGTCTAAAAGAGTATTCCGCCGGTATACCGTCCTACAGAGATGGCATTTTTGTGTCCAAAGGCCGCGAAGTTAAAAGCAAATATGTTGAGGTCAACAATGACGGGAAATTTAGACAAACTGACATCAAAATTAAATATCAGGTCAAACTTCTTTTCAAAAATTTAGCGGATAATCAGTCAAATTTTGAGATTCGACGGATTGAAGAATGGTGAAATTGGCAATCGGCACCACAGCGCATGTACTATATACGACCTGGATTCCAGGTATCTCACCAGGCGGGAATTTTAAACTGGGTATCCTTTAGGTTCCTAAAGGGTACCCAGTACGTACCTGGGTGCCATTTAGGGATACCCAGGTTGGACCTGGGTACCCTTTAGGGGTACCCAGGACGACATTCACCCTTTTGGCGTAAGTGGACAAGACATTACTCTTTCTGACCATACCCACAGCCCATTATCTTCAACTTAGGATTTAGTCTTTTTTTTCCAAGTTCAGGAATAGGACAGAAGTGGGAGTTCAGAGTATGTCGGGCGCCGCAGTTCGTCGTCTTGTTTGGCACCTTGTCAGCGGAGGCTGACGCGCAACAAAAGAAATTCGATGCGTGTTTGTGGCTCGAAGGTCCAGCATGCTATCTGCATATCACGGTCCGTTCAATAAAACGCACAAGTATACTTCCTTCCTCCACCTTCAGTTCCAATCCACCGGTATGTAGAGAATCTTTCTAGGAGAAAAATAATACCAAGACACCTCGATTCGGTCCAGTAGTTTTAGCCCCAGAGCATTTTCGAAGCAAAGTCAGAGGTCCAAATTGACTTATCCAGCAAACTGCAAAATCAGCATAATAAGGACCTGGGCCCATATGCATAAAACATCTTAAGTGAAATTTTCCCTCTTAATTCGTTGCACAATAGATTAAGGGAAATGTTTCACTTAAGATGTTTTATGGACTTGGCTTTACAAAGTAGGGTCAGGAGCTCCAACCACTGGTCTGAATCGGGATATTTTGGTGTCTTCTTTCTTCTAGAAAGACTCTTCATTCATTGCTACCAGTAGATTTGGGCTCTGTTATTTTCTAGGTAAATTCTTCAACGATAACGATTGTTTTTAATTTCAATTTTCTTTTGTTCTTCTGATATGCCTTGGGTTCCACCCATCGGGTACGGCAGTGTTTGCTCCCTTCATATATCTGCACTGACATAAGCGCAGATATAGTCAAGGGAACAAACACTGCTAGAGTTTTTGTGTAACCTTGGGTGTGGCACATTACACCCGTCCTTTTTGAAGGTGGAGACATAGGCCCCATCCCTTCCAAATCCTGAGTGAAACAGTTTGATAACCAAGGGCCTTATCCTAAACCCAAACCCAAGTACTTTGCATTACATCGGTCCATTAGATTAGGGGTTATAGCCTGAATAACAAATTTGGCGAAACGGGAATTTGGCAAAACGGGAATTTGGCCAAATGGGAATTTGGCCAAATGGGAATTTGGCGAAATGGGAATTTGGCAAAATGGGAATTTGGTGAATTGGGAATTTGGCGAAATGGGAATTTGGCAAAATGGGATTTGGCGAAATGGAACTTTTTTTGGCGAACTGGGAATTTGGCGAAATGCAATTTGGCGAAATGGGAATGAACCCCCGCAGGCACCTTGTCTGACGACCAGGGCACCAAAAATCAATAATATACATATTAACATGCCAGACCGGGCACTAAACCCCTGGCATAAGAAACTGAAACCACCTTATTCGGGTACCCACAAAAAAGTCCTGGGCACCAAGAAATGAAAAGTCACAAAAAGCAGGGTGCCCGGCTGGGCACCAAGGCTCCAGAAAATTTTTCGAGCCCTGCTCTGGGTAGTGGAAGACGTATGCTTGTGGGGTTTTTTTTTGGGGGGGGGAGGGGGCACCCTGTATACTCACCAGTAAATGTGCAAAAAAGGACCAACGCGGCAAATAGGAGAAAGCGACGACACCGGAAGAGAACTGTCATATCCGTTTTTGTATCAAAGATGATGTAGACGTAGACTTTATCCAAAGCAGTAATCATGCACGTCACCGAGCCAAGAAAGGAAAATGGGTAATACGACAGTTTCGTCTCCGAGTCCAACGTCACAGACTAGATTTTCATTAAACTGGGTTCAAATTCGAGAGGCCCCCTGCAGGAAATTCATTGTAGATAAATTAGTTTTGACGGTTTCAAGTCGACACTTTCATGGGTGGTAACGGTACAATAAATCGGTACACAGAAATGACTCATTGTGTGGTTCATGTAATCGAACACTCTCCTTGCGTGACATATCTGATACCAGATATTTGCGCTGCATATAAAAAAAGAAACTAGGCCTTTGACAGCCCAAAGGTCGTGCAGTGCAGTTGGCACGCTTGATTGATTCCACAGTGCACGTGAACACGATGAAAGTTGACGCCCCCCCCCCACCACCACTTTACCCGCATATCGTAAGGAGGTTACATTGGCTTTAGAATTGTAATTTAAGGCGCCCCTCTAAAAACCTGGATGTTGTATAAAGATGTAACACTTTTGATCAAAGAAAGTGTTTGATAAACAACATCCCATTCATTAGGCCCTGTTCCTTTACATTTAATAAGCTTGATGAAGGAGTATGTAAAAAGTAAAAAACTAAACTATTTACCGGGTAGGTGTTTTCAAACTCCTGTAATCCATGAGTAAAAAGAGTGTTACATCCTTATTGGACTCGGACTCCTTAAAGGGAATCAGTCGCGTCAGTCAAAAATGACACTAACAATAATTTCGTGGCCCACGAAATTCAGAACAAAAGTTACAAATTTCGTATTTTAGCGGATTAAATGCCCAGGTAACCCTAGATTTGCAGTTGGCCGTGTTCTAAATGGTATTCGGAGGCAGCTAAGCTGCAGGGGTTGTGTACGCTCGTGGTAGGAAATTAATTCGCGATGTTGGGTCTGTAACAGATTCAAGATGGCGGCGTTCGATTATCTACATGTATTCTGGCAACTTGAACGTCACGACCAGTTGGCTAGCCTCTTTATCTGTGCTAATCATAGCATAATAAAAATCAAAATTTGACTGAATTCGTACCGGATATCGGATCAAGTTACCGGTTCTGTAGCGATACTCTCACAATGATAAATTGTACCGTACATGGATATATCATATTCAAGAGGTTCGCCTGGTGCAAACAAATTCTACAAAGTGCGCTCGACTAGTTACTTTGTGTAGGCTCAGTGAACTATTCCAGACCAGGTGTAATGACTAGGAATGCCTCCCGTATGCCAAAATGCCCATTTATTGTTTGACCGACACTAAAAAACAAAAAGACATGTATCAGTGCCTCCCCCACTGTCATGTCGCGGTTTATTCCGTAAATCTTTTGTTGGGAGGAACTGGCAAATGCGGTATAACGAAAATTATTACACAGTAGATTTGTGTTTCTCCTCTAAAGGCGGTGACAGACTAGTGCGTATACGCGACGCAGAGCGACGCGTTTTCTTTTGTGTTTTTGCGCCCCACTGCACATGGTGCTCAGCGGTGCCTGAAAACACAAAAGAAAACGCTTAGCTCCGCGCGGCGTCGCGCTAGTCTGTCACCGCCTTAAGCCCGAAAGTGGAAGTTTTTACTTACCGGTGTGATCATGCTGAAGCGAGCGTGGCGAATCCATTTTGCTAGAGCGTATGGTCGTGTGGAGAACCGAAGGGGTGTTCGTCGTTGTAATTGGCGTCATTCCGGTTTTAGGGTCGGCTCGTATTTTACATTCCGTTTGAAACCACGATTCCGTTCCGTAACGTTCCGTACTTTATAACTACCCTGATTTTTCCGTCGTCGGCATCCGTATAAAAATACTCTTGGAGACCAATTATACTTGACAAGTTGAAGTATAATTTCTCCAAGGTAATCTCGTCCGCTAGAATGTACAATGTACACTTTTGTAGGAAAGTAAAAGGACAGCAAGTTTTCCTGAATATCGCAAAAACCATTGGCGCTACAGCAATGGTATTTGCACCCAATCTGTAGCAACATGTTGTGCATAGAACCACGGTATTTTGCCAAAAATCAATTTTAATTAATTGAGAGAAAAATGACATTTTGTAAAATGACTTTTTTCACAATTTTTGAAAAATCGTCCGATTTCAAATTTTCTTTCTTCATTACATTCAACTTGCCTAACTGACCAACATCTGCAACTTTTCCCGTTTGTAATATCAAGAGAAAATGCCTCTTTTCGCAATTAGCAGCGAAAATAAATCCCACTCATACAGTCAAGCAGACAACACCTCTGGGACAGCCCCTCTTACCAGGGAATGTTGGCGTTATAACAGACATTGATCAATACAACCAGTGGTCTCCCAAGACTCTTATTATGGTGACATTATGACGTAACTTCCTTTTACAATAAAAGCCAATTCATGGTACTGATGAGGTTTTGCATTGAAAAGACATGGGTTGAAGTCAGTGTCACTTCTCATTCGGTGCATAACGTGAGAACTGTACTGGAACAGCCCCAGGCCTAGACTTCAGACTATGGGCCGTATTCTAAAAGCTTCCTTAAGTGTAAGGTCGACCTTAATCTTTTGTATTCTACCCTGCAAACAATAGCTAAATGTCGACCTTACACTTAAGGAAGCTTCTAGAATACGGCCCTATATCCGTAAAGAGGGGCTGTCCCAGAGGTGTTTCTACATGACTGTGTGAGAGGGCTTTATTTTTGCTAAAAAATGCCAAAAGAGGCATTTTCTCTTGAGATTTTAAAAAGGAAAATTTGCAGATGTTGGTCAGTCAGGCAAATTGAATATACAAGAAAATTTGAAATCGGACGATTTTCGAAAATTGTCAAAAAAGTGATTTTATAAAATGTCATTTTTCTCTTAATTAATTAAAATTGATTTCTGGCAAAACACCATGGTTCCATGTCCAACATGTTGCTACAGATTGGGTGCAAATACCATTGCTGTAGCTCCAACGGTTTTTGAGATAATTATGGGCCGGTATTCTAGAAGCCTCCTTAACTCTAAGGGCCACTTTAAGCTTTTGTATTCTGCCCTGCAAACAATAGCTAAAGGTAAACCTTAGACTTGAGGAAGCTTCTAGAATACGGCCCATGAAAACTTGCTGTCGTTTTACTTTCCTACAAGAGTGTACCGTTCATGACTTCCTATCCGTCCACTCACACCACTTTTTCCGAATGAAATTACCGTAAAAATGTAACAGTATATGAGATATAATTTCAGGAAACTATTTATTTACATATTATTTTTACAGCGCTCAATTACTTGCTACTACCCCTGGAATTATTTACAATATTCAAGGTAATAACAACACTCAACAATCGTAAGCCATCATCACGGATTTAACCGACGCCGGCGTAACACATTTTTTGATTGGCTAAAATAAGTACAAAAATTTGCACTTATTTCTCACAGTTTTTTCGATTGGAAAGTCAACAATATTAGCGCAGGTTTGCAAATTTGATCGATGTATCATGCACCTGTTAGTGTATACTCACGTTTCGGACATTTTGAAGGTTATATAATCCAGTTTCTTCATTTTAGCTGGCCGAAAAACACTTACTGTAAACTGCCTCTTACCTGTCCCATTCCTGAACTCGGGAAAAATGACGGAATCCTAAGTTGAAGATATCGTACGCTGTCATTTTTGCCAGGCTCGGGAGTGGGACAAATACGTGGACAGGACATTACTGTTTCTCACCATACCCCCACCCCGTTATCTTCAACTTAGGATTTAGTCATTTTTTCTGAGTTCAGGAATGGGACAGGTAAGTGGGAGTATTTGAGTATTTGGTCTGTGCCCAACAAGTCGAACGGTAGATTCCCAGCGGGGATTCCCCGAATCGGACAACTAACGCCGCCTATTAGTGATACATGTACTTTGAGGATCGCATCAACTGAAGCAGTTTCTGAACGCGGGTTAACGTAGGACTAGTGGTAGCGGTTTGAAACTGCGGGGAGAGTTTACCCCTCTTCCATATGATAATACACAAGTATTGAAATGATAAATACGTGAACGAGTGACGTTAGAGAGAAAAACAAAGACACTTACACCACATGAATTTGACAAGAGAGACAACGAGCAAAAGGCGTAGAAATCATCAGAAAAAACGACAATTATGTAACAGTGTCAGCGGTCCTACAAGCCAAGTGTAACATAAGGGCCGTTTACACGACAGGCAAAAATCCACATACGATCCGATCGAATCCGATTGTGGTTCAAAACTCTTGCGTGTATAAACGCTACCCAATGTGGTCTAATGTAGTTCAATGTGGATTTAAAATGAACCACCGATTTTGCTGGTCCCGAGACCACATTCGACCGCATTAGACCAAGTAGTATACCCACCCAGGTGCCGCACTTTTCAAATGATGACGTAATCGCCTGACCTTGAGATGATTACGTAATTACGTAATCATTGCTTGGTGATATAGTTTGTTTGTTGATAGGTGTGCTTGGTGATATAGTTTGTTTGTTGATAGGTGTGATAAACGGTTGTTTTGTTGCTAGGGGTAATAAACAGTACTTTGAGGGCTAGGTAAGGTTCATTGCGTGCAGCATGAGTTGTGTATTTTACGCCAGATGATAACCCTATCATTTTAACAATGACAAAATGAATTACAAAAATGCATACACTTTTTTCTTTGCGGGGTCAAACCTTTTTTTTTCATTCTTAGAAATTTTTCATATTCAGCAAGTGAAAAACCATGGCTGGTTGGTCTCTTTGTAAAGATTTGGGTGGTCCTAATAAGGACCGTTTGTGTCTTTGTCTTTGTCTTTATGTCGGCTCCTCTTTAATCGCTGCTGATTCCATCATCATCGCAGTGGCAGCAGCAGTAGCAGGGGTGTACGTACCTCCCGTATCCGGCCGTAACGTGTTGTACCACATTAGCGGAGATGCATTGGGCACATCTCACACGCAGACATCCAGTACACCTCACGAATGCCAGCGGGTTCTGATGCTCTTGACATCCAAAACATAAAGGACTGTCGTCCTCATCCAAGCTCTCATATATAACTCTTTCCAGGGTAAATCCTCGTATATAATATACACCAACACCAAAATGGTCATCCGTACATCTTTGCAGGAAATCTGTGTACGACGCCATGTTCACGATGTTTGCATGCGGTTTTGAGTATGGTGGGTTTATGGCCAAGCCTATAATTTATACCAGAGATGAGACGTCTAGGGTTTCACACATCAACATATACAAACTATAATCTAAACTCAAGATGTGTTGCCATTAATTACTCGATTAAAGAAATAAATAATTTAACTTCGTAAATTGAAAGATGTGGCAATATTTCTCCTCGCACCTCAATACAGAGTGTCATTCATGTGTTTTTCACACAAGGTGTATGACCTATCAGTTGATAGGTGTGATAAACGGTTGTTTGTTGCTAGGGGTGATATACAGTACTTAGTGGTTAGGTAAGGTTCATTGCGTACAGCATGAGTTGTGTATTTTACGCCAGATGATAACCCTAGCATTTTAACAATGACAAAAAGGGTTTGTTTACAAAATGCGTACATTTTTCTGATGGCTGCACAATTTAGCGTTGTCCCGTATGCTTTGCTGCCTGGTGTGATAAACAGTAGTTTGGGTGTATTGAGGGCTGTTTTAACTTCATATTTGGTTCGACAAGCAGACACTTCACATCGTACTTGTACAACAGCTCCACTTCTATACGTTATAAGTGTACACCTAGGATCTCTACGGATTTGAACATCGACCTACACGGTATGTATCCTAACCATTATGATCGTATTACATGTTTTGGATATTTTCTGAACCATTTCCTTTAGTAAAATCTTGTCTTATTTTCCTTGCAGAAAATCATGGCTGCTATCAAATTCTACACGAGTGGTAAATACAGTGCCGTGCTGAGGAAAGAAGGCCAGTGGTTGGGCTTGACAGCTGAAGTCCTACATCAACTGGTAAACGTGGCTAATGGTAGTGATTCGTGTGAACTTCCCGAATACCTAAAGGTCCTCTTTTCCAATGACGAGGGTAAAATGCTGTACATTATCCAGTATAACAATTTTAGCAGTGCAGCACGAGATGTGGAGAAACGGAGGATTTCCATTCAGTTGACAGAAGAAGAATGGCGTGATATGATAAGTGAGATTGTGAAACGAAATGACTCTGAAAAGGATATCACCAATGCACCACATGTTGGTACGAAACGCAAGGCTTTTCGCAATGAGGAAAAAGTGGCAGGAGTAAAACGTCGCCTTTTCCAACATGCTGATAAAACAAGACACCATTTGGGACGTGACAGGTATGTGAACGTAACCACCTTCAAAGGCCAGACATACATAAACATTCGAATCTGGAATGAGAAAAATTCTAGATTATATCCTTCAACGGAGGGTATATCACTAACAACCCAGCAATGGTATCAACTTTGTCGTTGTAAAGATTTTGTTGAGACTACAACCGATGATGACGATATGAAACATATAGGATGGGGCCGTTTTGTTGTTGTATACGTTTACAAGACATGTCGTGTCATGCACATTAGGCAGTTTTTCAAAACTGCTGAGGATAGTGAAACACCTTTGCCGACGAAAAAAGGCATTACACTGAGTGAATCGGAGTGGGGTAAGTTGTGTGAACTTTTCACAACATTGCCAGAGATTGTCCCAGAACTGAAAGACATTGTACCATGCTACCTACAAGACGATCACTCAAATCAGCTTGGTGCGTTACAGTGTAAACAATGTACACCGTGGGGGAGTTGGTATGTGTGATTAACAATGTATATACTGTATTGTATATGTACATGTATTTCTTTTGTAAAATGTGTGACCGCTGTATAATGATTAATGTGTGTGATGAAATATATGATTAACATTGTATATACGGCATTTCTTTGGTATTTTTTATTAAACTACTGCGTCTGAAAGATGATGGTCATTAGCCCAAGATGTTTCGTGTACCGTCGTGACAGCTGATTTAAACTGTCATATAAATCTTAAAGAGCTTGTATACAAACATTGTAATCTTGTGTATAGACCGTCGTCTTTCAGTGGAGCTGTTTGGAAATCACGGAAAATCAACAGTACTTGTTTGGTCTTCAGAAATGGCAAACTAGTCTGTTGTGGAAGTAATAGTTTTATACAGGCTCGCAAGACAGTACGACAGTATGCCCGGATATTGCAACGTCCAGGCTATTCTGTTAATTTAACCCGTATCAGCCTACAGACAATGACTTTGACATATAACTTAGGAAAGCCCGTAGATCTTATTGGTTTTTGTAAGAACCAGGAGGGTGCCTCATATGAACCAGAACTCTTTCCAGCAGCCATGGTTAAGTGTGGTTCAACAAACTTTGCCATTTTCCGAAGCGGTAAAGTGATCGTGAGTGGCGTCAAGAATATAAGCAAGGCTGAGGACATGTTTATGCCTATACTCCTCAACATGCGGTTATGCAGCGCCGTGTGAGATTTTCTCATTTAGTGAACGTGTACATCATACCTTTGGAGGATCGCCGAGGACCTTGGGAGGCATACGCTAGGGACCGCTCACGTTTCATGAGAAGGGTCCAACAGTTCGAAGACCTGCTTTTGAAACATGGATGCTGCTTTAAAGGAAATTTATTACAACCCGGAACATCCTAACAGTTACAGTACAGCTGGAAGGCTGTACAAAGCCGTTAAGCACCAAGGTATCAGTAAATCTCAAGTGGTTAAATGGTTGAGGAAACAGAGGGCATATACACTTCACAAACTTTCCAATAATCTGATATACACAACTACCCCATAGCTCCGCTCTGAGGCGTCACTAAACACATGGAACTCCAAGCTGTTCACAATTTCTGACCACACAGTGTTGGAGAAGTAACACCTAGGCACCTCCCAGGTCACTAACAATTTGATACCCTCCAACCATTCAAGAAATCTCTGTTTCATACCATCAGGCAGTGGGGTGTCCCAGTCTAAACCAAGGATCCAAATATCTTGAAAGAGTATTCTGGCAGACATAGAAAAGGGCATCAGCAAGCCCAAGGGATCAAATAACTTAGACATCAAGCTTAGCACAGTTCTTTTTGTGCATACTGTCAGAGTAGTAGGAGATATCTCCAATCCACCAAAACCAAAGCAATCTTTGTCGACCAACCATTTCATGCCTAGGACTTTAACTGTCCTGTCTTCAAGGTGTTTTGAACCAAGATCACAACTGAGTTTGTCAACGAGTGTTTGACTATGGCACTTTGTCAAGGTCATGCCTGCTTCAGACATAACCTGAGTGGAATTCTGATATAAATGACAGGTGTCTTGATCAGTATCAGCTCCTGAAAGGAAATCATCTACATATAAATTTTCTCTCAATTCTTCAATAACTGTGGATTCAGGATATGTAGATAGATGGTGTTTAATCGTAGCATTGAGTAGAAATGGACTACTTCTATTTCCGAAGGGTACTCTTGTGAATTTCATGGTTCTTATCTTCCCATTGTAGTCCCAAAGAAATCTATGAGCATCTTGGTCTTGGTCTCTAACCCCTACCATTAGGAAAGCTTTTGTAATATCTGCAATTAATGCAACTTGCCACCGTCTAAACCTAATGAGGATTTCCACCAAACTTGGAATCAGGGAAGGCCCCGTTTCTACACAGTCATTTAAGGAAATGCCGTTATAGCCTTTGGCTGATGCATCGAAAACTGGTCTGACCTTGGTAGTAATACGTTCTTCTCTTATAACTGGGCGATGGGGTAAGTAAAATGTAGGAAATGGACTTTGCAAATCACAGTCATCAATCTCGGTTATGAAACCAAGCCTTTCATAATCTTCAAAGACAGCATTACACTGCGATTTCAATGATTCATCTCTGTCAAGACGTTGGGACAGAATGCCCAATCGTTTCATTGCAGACTGTCGATAATCTAGTAGCCATTCAGGAAGAAATTCGAGTTTCCACGGCAACGCGACTTCATATCGACCGTTTACCCAACGAATGGAAGCCTCGAAGTTCTCCTGAACAGGATCAGGCGGAGGAGTTTCCTCTTTACTTATGCCAATTGTCTCCAGATTCCAAAAGTTGCGGCTTCTGTATCAGAAACGGACTCCAAACAGATGAGCTGGTGAGAAATATTACAAGAAAGATCACTAGAAACCGGCAGGGAGCATGAAGATGATTTCATGCAACCTGACAGTACCCAACCAAAGATGGTTTCTTGAGCAGTCAAACCCTCCTTATGTTTCCTCAACCCAGATTTCATTAGGTCCCTATAGGTGTCTACACCAACCAAAATGTCAATTGAAACTTCACCAGCCGCAAAGTTGGAGTCAGCTTTGTCAAGATCCTAGAAAGAGTTCAACACATCAATTGGAATCTGGGGCCTTTGAAGCGGAGCACATATAGTAGGAACTTCAACTGCTACAATCGTCTGGTTGTGTTTACCATTCAACCCAGACAACTGCAACGAGTAAGCATTTCTCAATACTTGTTTCCCGGCAACACCCCCACCAAATGAAGCAAACCCAATGGTTTCTGAACCCTCAAACTTTAGGCACAATTTTCTTCACCAAATCACTTGTAACATACGTGCGATCAGAACCACTGTCGAACAACAGCGTCAGGTGTCAGGTGCCTTCACTTCAAGTGCCTCCAAACTACGAACATGGGCTTGTAAATCATCATACAACTGAGAAAGCTGAGCTTGTTTCATATGAGGTGTAGGGGTAGTCCCCATCTTCAAAAGGCTCTGGATATGAGCGAAAACGATCTTTTCCTTTCTGCCGAACCTGTCCTTTAAAAGCTCACAAGCCACAGAGTAATGCTCCTCAGTTACACTGAGTCCAGCAATAACAGAGCTAGCCTCTCCTTCAAGCAATGAATCTAAGTGTGAAAACTTGCTAATAGATGGCATGTCAGACTTGTCAATAATTGCAGAAAACTTGTCCCAAAAGTTTTGCCACTGACGCACATCTCCAGAAAACTTAGGAAGTTCTAACTTAGGTAAACGTACTTTAGAAGTGGAAGTACCACTAGCACTAGAATGACTATCAGGTCTCGAACTAACTTTGGCGGATGTAGATATTTTCGAACTGCGTAATTTGTCAAGTTTTCGATTAGCTTCAACAAGTGTCCCAAAAATTTTATCGAGATAGTTACCGGCTTCCAGTATCGTATCATCCAGTTCCTCGTCAGTCGTACAATGCATTTCAACCGCGGACTCTGCATCTTGGAACGCTTTCAACCGTTTATTTAACTCGTCAATCCCCGTTTGTAAAGCCGGAACATCCGCGCCGCCATCTTGGATAATCTTGGAAAGGGTGTTCTCAGCCCGTGTCAGCCAACCTCTTCTCCCTTTCCTGCTCTGTTTCGCCGCCTCCATCTTCCAGACCCGTCCCTAAATCTTCGCTAGCCTTGTCTCCCGGGTTTCGGCACCATTAATTGTCAGCAATTCGACAATTAGGGCGGGTTGGAAGATGAAATACTCAGCTCCGTGGAGGGGAGAGCAGGAACACGACCGACTACAACAACGTCGATTTGGCAAATGCGAAATTTATTTGGTAAATAGTCCGGTCGTCACGTGTTGGCGGAAGGATACACAGAGTGAGAACACCCGATCACATGATAGGCTACAGGGTATTTCAAAAGAACAATGTTTACATCTTTACAATCTATGACAGCTACACCAGGTTGACCAGGTGATTTAATGAGGACACAGAACATTGTAGGCTGAGGCATAAGCCGTGGTTACACTACATAAAAATACCCGTGTTTTTCCAGACCCGTGTCAAACCCGTGTGTGCGAAAAGCCCGGCGAGAGGTCACACCCCTACATTGTAGTTAAGTCGCCCGGCGACAGTTGCGCTGCATGCACTGACTCTTCAGTCATTTCTCTATTGGCCCACATTGTTGGAGGCGCGAAAACGACGTCACTAAATGGCTGCGCCATCTGTAGCCGTGCTAAAGAACTAATGGGACACGGGGATTTCGAAAAGCACGGCGAGATTGCCGTGTTCCAGAAACCCGTGTTTTTCAGACACGGGTTTCTTGAAGCCCGGCAATTCATAGGTGTGACCACAAAAAAACCGGGGATTTTATGTAGTGTAACCACGGCTATATTGTTCCTCAAATGTGACCTTCCACAGCAAAACCAGGCACATGTCACTTCAAGCTTGGAAGGTTGAGACAAAATGTTAAAATTTGCCAGTTTCAATACTGTCTGTCTGTTATGAATTCTGAACCAATCAATTTGCTCCATTCTCTCCTGGTGTCATCTTAGTTCGTTGAGGCTCACCTTCTGAGCTACATGTGCCTGGTTTTGCCGTAGAAGTTCCAGGATATGAAAAAAAATCTCTATTGACACCGTAACTTGTTTTTTTTCAGATTGTACAACACGTCAGTACTTCATCATATTGAAGAAAGACATTTTCATCCGGGAGTTAAACACTCCAACAGAAGCACTAACTGCTCTCATGGCCATTTATTGCGTCTTTTGGTTTGAGTACCCTAATGAATGCCTGACTACCTTCGAGTTCATTGAAAGGTTGGTAACAAGCTTCATGGATGAGGCATGACTAAGTTTTTAGAAATCACACCTGACAGGA
>NMRB01003444.1:0-31106 GCA_002633025.1 Notospermus geniculatus | reverse complement strand
GAGAAAAACATTGTTCATTTCATTGTCTTCAAAATATGGTAGGATATTTCCGCCAGTCACCTTTGCATCTTTCTTTGATTTCAGATATCTGATCAAAGTAACAGAGGGAAAGAAACAGAAGAAAGCATGTACGGCAGCAGTGCTTCGTCTTGTAAAAGATTTGCGTGAATTCGAATCCGATTAGTGAGGATATCAACTCCGAAGCATTTCTGACGTACATGCTTTCTCCCAAACATAATCCGCTTGAGTTTAAGTTCTGTGCGTGTTAGGCTACATTATGTGTCTAGGTTCATGGGAAAGACATGTGCCCAGTAAATTGTTTGAGGTAATTTTTTGTTGGTACATCTGAAATTACTGGTATTTATAAAAGCTAGCAAATGCTTTTACTTCAAGATTTGTAACACATTCACATTGGATATTGCTGCAAATCTTAAGTAAAAGCATTTGCTAACTTTCATGAATACGAGCCATCAGAAGTGTTATTCTTTCACTTGTTCAGCTGACTTTATACATGTATGATGTTAGTGGTTTTTATAATTGATGCGGAAAGTGCTATGATGATCTCAACTCCCTATTATTTGGCTTTGTATTGACGTTTCACTTGTTCAACTTGCTATTACACAGCACTCAGTGCTAGTGCATGTGAGATTATACATGTAGGCCTACGTTACTGGCTTTTATGTGAATTGATGTGAAAAGTCTACGATGATGTCAAGTTCCTGTTGTTTTGCCTTGTATTGAACTTCCACTTGCTAAGACCGCCACCACCTCATAGGTGGCGGTCTTCATTGGTTTTACTGGACCAGATTTTCTCTGAATGTCTCTGGCAACATTTGGTTTCCGAGCGATAACTTAAGAATTAAGCGATATATCAGCTTAAGACTTACAGGATATGTAAATAAATCCAAAATACAGGTCAAGTTCGTTAATCTGGCTCAGTCCGTAATCATTTCATGGCTGTGGTGGGTTTTTTTTTACTATTTCGCAAAAAAAACAGCCCGCCGGTGCACGGTGTGGGAATCCCCGACAGCCCAAGTTAGAATCCAGCGCAGGTCACGTGTTTGTTCAAGTCCCCTGCTACGTCATCGTTCCGTACCCGGATTGACTCGCATGCGTTATCGTGCATTCTGATTTTGATTCTGATTCTGCGTTCGATCCATGGATCGGGCTGACTCGAGCGCGTTTTTCGATCATGCGCAGTAGTGATACCAGTTACGGCTTTCGCTAAGTTCCATGTGCGAATGATGTTTGTTTAGCGATTAATTGAAAGTATTAATTTTGTATCTTTAGTACGAGGTAGGTATGCATATCCGAGTTCCAATCAAGACGTTTTTACGGTACTCATTGACACGGTATTGTTGAATAAAGACCGTTGATGCGACCGAACTTCCTGTTCATCTGGCTGGCATGGCAAGCAGGCCATGACCCGATGAGGCGATGGATAGGCCTGCCAGTAAGTAGTATACGTACCCAGGTAGCACACTTTTCAAATGATGACGTAATAGGGTGACCTTGAGATAATTACGTAATTACGTAATCATCGGCGTGGTGATATAGGTTTGTTTGTTGATAGGTGTGATAAACGATTTTTTGTTGCTAGGGTTACTAAACAGTACTTTGTGGCTTGGGGAAGGTTGATTATGTTTTTCACGACTTATGAATAGCTTTTTAACAAGGGCAAAATGAGTTTGTTTACAAAATGAGTGCACTTTTCTTAGGGTTAACCGTTTCTTACTTAGAAATTTTTATGTCGCGCGCAGCAAGCAATGTATGTATAATTTTACTGAGAATGTGTTGACATTAAGTGTTCATTGCCAAGGGTTACAGAGTTCAACACATAGCCCTGACATGCTTTGTTGGTATGTGTGATAAACGGCTTTTGGACATGTTGGGGGTTGTTGTTTAAACCTAATACTTGTACCGACAAGCAGACACTTCACATCGCTACCTACTCACGTACAACAGCTAGACTTCTATACGTTATAAGTATACACATTGGACGGTCTCTACGGATTTGAACATCGACCTACACGGTATGTATCCTAACCATTATGCCCGTATTACATGTTTTGGATATTTTCTGAGCCATTTCCTTTAGTGATGTCTATTTTCCTTGCAGAAAATCATGGCTGCTATCAAATTCTACACGAGTGGTAAATACAGTGCCGTGCTGAGGAAAGAAGGCCAGTGGTTGGGATTGACAGCCGAAGTCCTACATCAACTGGTAAACGTGGCTAATGGTGGTGATTCGTGTGAACTTCCCGAAAACCTAAAGGTCCTCTTTTCCAATGACGAGGGTAAAATGCTGTACATTATCCAGTACAACAATTTTAGCAGTGCAGCACGAGATGTGGAGAAACGGAGGATTTCCATTCAGTTGACCGAAGAAGAATGGAGTGATATGATAAGTGAGATTGTGAAACGAAATGACGCTGAAAAGGATATCACCAATGCGCCGGATGTGGGAACGAAACGCAAGGCTTTTCGGCATGACGAAAAAGTGGCAGGAGTAAAACGTCGCCTTTTCGTGCAAGAGGATAAAACGAGACATCATTTGGGTCGCGACAGGTATGTGAATGTAACAATACTTCAAAGGACAAACATACATAAATATTAGAATTTGGAATGAGAAAAATTCTAAATTATGCCCTACAACAGATGGCATATCGCTAACACCACAGCAATGGTATGAACTTTGTCGTTGTGAAGATTTTGTTCAGGCTACTACTGAATATGACGACATGAAACATATAGGATCGGGTCGTTTTGTAGTGGTATACCTGTACAAGACATGCCGTGTCATGCACATCAGGCAGTATTTCAAAACTGATGAGGATGGTGAACCTTTACCTACGAAAAAAGGTATCACGTTGTCTGAATCTGAGTGGAGTATATTGTGTGAACTTTTCAAAACATTGTCAGACATTGTCCCAGAGTTGAAAGACATTGTACCATGTTACCTGCAAGATGACCACCAAAATCAACTTGGCGCATTGCAATGTACCCGTTGTACACCATGGGGTACTTGCTAGTGAACTCGGTAAAAAAGGTGTGATTAACATTGTGTATACTGTATTGTATATGCATAAGCTGTACATGTATTTCTTTTGTAAAATGTATGACTGGCGTGTAGTGATTAATGTTTGATGAAATATATTATTAACATTGTATATGCTGCATTTCTTTTGTGTTTTGTTTTAAAATACTGTGTCTGAAAGATGATGGTCATTCAAGCAAGATGTTTCGTGTAGTAAACACCGTCGTGACAGCGGATTTAAACTGTCATATAAATCTTAAAGATCTTGTACACAAACATTGTAATATTGTGTATAGGCCGTCATCTTTCAGTGGAGCTGTTTGGAAATCACGGAAAATCAACAGTACTTGTTTGGTCTTCAGAAATGGCAAACTAGTCTGTTGTGGAAGTAATAGTTTTATACAGGCTCGCAAGACTGTACGTCAGTATGCCCGGATATTGCAACGGCTAGGCTATTCTGTTAATTTAGCCCGTATCAGCCTACAGACAATGACTTTGACATATAACTTGGGAAAACCCGTACACCTTATCGACTTTTGTAAGAGCCAGGAGTGTGCCTCATATGAACCAGAACTGTTTCCAGCAGCCATGGTTAAGTGTGATTCAACAAACTTTGCCATTTTCCGAAGCGGTAAAGTGATCGTGAGCGGTGTTAAGAATATAAGCACGGCTGAGGACATGTTTATGCCTATACTCCTCAACATGCAGTTATGCAGCGCCGTGTGAGATTTTCTCATTTAGTGAACGTGTACATCATACCTTTGGAGGATCGCCGAGGACCTTGGGAGGCACACGCCAGGGACCGATCACGTTTCATGAGAAGGATACAGCAGTTTGAAGATCTGCTTTTGAAACATGGATGCTGCTTTAAAGGAAATTTATTACAATCCGGAACATCCTAACAGTTACAGTACAGCTGAAAGGCTTTACAAAGCCGTTAAGCACCAAGGTATCAGTAAATCTCAAGTGGTTAAATGGTTGAGGAAGCAGAGGGCATATACACTTCACAAACCTTTACGGAAACATTTTCCTAGGAGACACGTAGAAGTGATACAAATCAACCAACAATTTCAGGCCGACCTAGCGGACATGTCAAACATCAGCAGTGACAATGACGGGTTCCGTTATTTACTTGTCGTGATTGATTCATTCAGCCGATTTTGTTGGGTTATACCTGTGAAAAACAAAAGGCCGCAATCGATCATAGAGGGGTTTAAGAAAATTCTAAAACATCGTAAGCCGGATAGTATCTACACAGACAACGGTACGGAATTCAAAAATAAGGACTTTAAAGCATTTCTGAAAAAGGAAGGAATTCATTTTTTCACAGCCAATAATGCTGAGACAAAAGCAAGTATTGCTGAGAGAGTGATTCGTACCCTTAAAACAAACCTTTACAAGTATTTCACAGCTGAAAAAACACGCCGATATCTTGATGTTCTACCAAAGATACTCTACGCTTACAACCATCGTATACACAGAAGTATCAAGATGGCTCCTGCGGATGTGACATTTGACAATGCCTCAAAAATAAGACGTCTCAAAAAGCCGAAACAGCACAAGATAAAGTTTAAATTTGCACCAGGAGATACAGTGCGAGTCAGCAAAGCCAAGCATTACTTTGAAAAAGGTTATTACCCTAACTATACCGAAGAAATATTCACTGTGCATAGGCGTTATAAAAGATACGGTCTACCCCTGTACATCCTGAAAGATTATGATAACGAGATACTGCAAGGTACATTTTATCAACAAGAACTTCAACACGTGATCAGTCCTGATATCTGGGAAATTGAAAAGGTTATAAAAACACGAGGCCGTGGCAAACAGAAACAGTATTTTGTAAAGTGGTTAGGCTACGGTTCAAAATTCAACTCGTGGGTTAGCAACCTATATAAGAAATGACGCACTACTGGGATGTGTTTGGTCGGAAAATTTTGAAGTCTGAATTTGCTTATTTTTGTCAAATAATCATAGTGTACACGGTCATCATCGCAGCGATAATAAATTTGTCATTAAAGACGGAACAGACAGAACTGTGGCTTACGTTACTCTCATCAGGTACTGCCTACTTACTTCCAAATCCCACATTGACTAATCATGAAAGATTTTTACCTGACACTACCGAGCAACGGGAGTCTGCACCTGTATCCCACGAACTCACTGAACTCGTACAAGATTAACCTACCGCAGACAATTCAGTTGAATGGTTCATGGAGTGTTGGATTAAGCGAAATACACTTTGTCAACGAGTTTGATAATATTACCGAAGACAATGGTTTTATCATACGTACGGGTGACAAGGAGGTTATGAAGAGTATCACACCAGGGAGACACAGGAGGATGACTGATGTTATTAAAGCCGTTAATGAACAAATCAAACAAGCCGTCGGTGTGAATGTGCATTTTGCGGGTATCTTTCCTGAGGAAGTTGAGAAAGATGTATATTTCACCTATTCAAGGGCATCCGGCTATGTACGTTTGGTTATAAACAAACCAAACCTTAGCATTATTCTAAACGGTGATCTGGCCCATTGCCTAGGATTTGAATCTGGAAAAGCATATACTGAAAGTCAAAAAGCCCCTTACATTGCAGATATTGATGTAGGATTCCATAACTTCTACGTCTATACAGATATTGTCACTCCACAGCTAGTAGGCGACAGCCTGGTGCCTCTTCTCCGCGTGGTAGATTTTTCTCAAAGAGAATCTGGAAATGCTGTTGTTATTTACAAGGCGCCATATTATTTTCCTCTGGCTAGAAACACATTTGACAATGTCGAAATTGATATAAGGCGTGACGACGGTCGACCTGTTAGTTTTCGGCGTGGAAAAACTGTGGTTGTATTACATTTTCGTCAACATGAGGTGTGAATATCAATCAGATTTGGCCTCTTGCTGTAATTACTATCAAATGCAAGCAGGAGGTAGTGTACCTTACTACGCGGGTTCTACAATGCAACATGGCGGCGGTATAGGATCAATATTCCAAGGGTTATTTAAATCAGCCATACCGATCATAAAGTCTATTGGTCGTAAGGTATTGCCTAGAATTGCTAGAGCGGGGGTACGCACATTGGGTGATGTGATAGTCAATAAGAAGAAACCCCAGGATGCCTTTTTAAGTAGGGCCAGTGAGGAAGTCGAGAGTGTGATCAATAATACTATAAAAGGCACAAAGCGTAAAGCAGGGCAGAAGCGAAAACAACCCAACAAAAGGCGTCGAAGAATAACACGGGAAAACTTTTAGAATCATGGCTCTTGTACACCAGAGTTCAAAACCCAGTACATTGACCAATTTGGATGTTTTTAATCTGAAACCAACTCAGATTGCCGTTGATCACATCAAAGTTGAGCAGATAAATCCTATCAATCACGTACGAGATTCGGGCCCTGTGGAATTTATTATCTCAGGCGAACCAGACAGTTACATAGACCTGCCTCAAACAGAACTCTACGTGAAGGTAAAAATTGCAAAGCGAGATGGTACAAATCTAGACACCTATGTCGATGCCGATAATCCTGGTTCTTTAGTGGGGCCTGTCAACCTACTTCTCCATGCCATGTGGTCTCAGGTCGATGTCCACATCGGTGATCGAATGATAACACCGAGCACTAACACATACAGTTATAAAGCATACATCGAAACTCTTCTAACCTATGGCTCGGATGCTAAGAAGACATTCCTGGAACAAGCAATGTGGGTAAAGGATGAAGGTGGAAAGTTGGATCACAATAATCCAACAGTGGCTGATGCAAATGAAGGTCTGGTCAAACGTTTCAACCACTTTGCCGGCAGTCGTCATGTTGAATTACTCGGGAGGGTTCACGTCGATGCCTTCACAATGGACAAGTTACTATTAAATAACATGGATGTGAGATTGAAATTTACAAGACAGAATGACAGTTTCTGTCTCATGTCTCCACTTTACCGACAGTCGTCATGTTGAATTACTCGGAAGGGTTCACGTCGATGCCTTCACAATGGACAAGTTACTATTAAATAACATGGATGTGAGATTGAAATTTACAAGGCAGAATGACAGTTTCTGTCTCATGTCATCAGAGCCGGATGGACGTTACAAGATTCAGATTGTGGATGCGGCCTTGTATGTAAAGCGTGTGTGTGTGCCTCCTACAATACAACTAGCTCACAATAAAACGTTGGAAAAAAGTAATGCAAAGTATAATTTTACAAAGACTGAAGTGAAGCAGATAAGTATCCCCGCAGGAAATATGTCTCAGAGCAAAGATAATTTATTTTGGGGGGAATTACCAAAGCGAGTCATTTTTGGGTTTGTTCAAGATGCGGCAATGTCTGGGGATGTTAGCCTGAACCCTTTTGAATTCAAACACTACAACATCAAATACATAGGTATGAGTGTTGCAGGTCGTCCTGTACCGACACAACCCCTACAGCCCGATTTTGAGAATGATCATTATGCCAGATGCTAAAGATAATTTATTTTTGGGGGAATTACCAAAGCGAGTCATTTTTGGATTTGTGCAAGATGCGGCAATGTCTGGGGATGTTAGCCTGAACCCTTTTGAATTCAAACACTACAACATCAAATACATAGGTATGAGTGTTGCAGGTCGTCCTGTACCGACACAACCCCTACAACCCGATTTTGAGAATGATCATTATGCCAGATGCTACATGACATTATTTTCAGGGTGTGCAGGGCTCTTTAAAGATCATTCTTTTGATATAAGTAGATACGAGTATGGCCACGGATACACACTCTTTGCCTTTGACATAGTTCCTGAGGCTGGTGATGAAAACACCTTGTCATTGATTAAGAAAGGAAACTTTAAACTGGAAATCAAATTTGGTACAGCTTTACCACACACTGTCAATCTGTTATTGTACGCTGAATTTGACGATGTCCTTGAGATCACAAAAGGACGCCAGGTTCTCCTGGATGACTAACTATCAACTGCAACAATGTTTACGTGATATTCCTGAATTTAAAGGCGTTTACGCCCTTGACACAATACCATCAAGGGTACACACATACCCCTCAAGTTATATTTTCAACACGGATTGGTCAGGTGGTAAAGGTGAACATTGGTTGGCTATTCATTTTGATAAATATGGTAATGCTGAATTTTTTGACAGCTACGGTGATTCACCTCAAGTATATGGGGTGTCGGTATTTCTGAAATATAATAGCAAACGTTTTACTTATGCCGGTCAAAGGCTGCAGAGTTCTTTCAGCACTATATGCGGGGCTTATTGTATGTACTTTATAATGATGAAATCAGCTGTTGTAAGGGGATGGTTGCAACCATTTGGTAAAGACCTTATTCTAAATGATTGTATTGTATTGGATTTTGCACATCGCTTTTGTTAAGAAGAAATAAAATTTGTATTGTGTGATTTCTTTGTACCCTCCATTTTATGAAGTATGAAAAATATCTACCCTGGTGTGAAAAACATTTGGTACCTTAGTTTGAAGTGTCAAAAATTTCACACACCTCAAAGAGCCTCAGGGAAAAATGTATAATGTGTAAAGCATTTTCCATTTGAAATTTGTAACACACGGATTTCATGGTGTAATTTTTCAACAACTTTAATAATATAAGGTTAAAAATACAGACACCTCATTTTATATTTCTATAAAAGAAACCAACCGTTTATAGCGTTCATAGCATTAAAAATATGGATTCAACAAAGATTTTCATTCTATCCCTGACGGTGATACTCGTGTTTGCAGGCGTAGGGTTAATCACCTTACGCACTCTGAGATATAAAGCTTACCACGGAAACATTGCATCAAATACCCTGCCGTTGAATGTCACCTGTAAAAACGGTACTAAATTTGATTTGGGGGCGAATCTGTGGGTGCATATTTGTTCTTTAGGCAATAGTGCTATTGTTGACATTCGGTACTTTTTTGGTGGAAAAGCAAGCATAAGAGGTGTACCGCTGAGGATTTCGCAATGGAAAGAAATGAGTAAGATATTCTTTGAAATACAAGCAGCCTTGGATGCATATAAGGCTGTAAGAGCCGCTTGAGTGTAGTCATGACTCTGAAATTACGGCACCCTGCCAGTTGTCTTCTCGCCGGACCATCTCTTTCTGGAAAGACAACATTTGTTAAAAAGATTCTAGAAAATCGCTTGATTGAGCCTTTTCCTGATCACATTGTGTGGTGTTATGGAGAATATCAACCCCTGTATGATGAGATGGCGCCACTGGGCATCGATTTTGTTGAGGGCTTTCCAGCAAGTCTCTACGAATCCTTGGACACCGGGAAGAGAAATCTCGTTGTTATTGACGACCTTATGGATGAAGTTCAGGATAATGCAAACCTGTCCAAATTCTTTACGAAAGGCTGTCATCACAATGATGTGACTGTTATCCTTATCCTTCAGAACATCTTTCCTAAAGGAAAACAGTGCAGAACCATCAGTTTAAATGCTCAATACATTGTTCTTTTCAAAAGCACAAGAGATAAAAGCCAGATTGTCTGTCTTGGAAAACAAATGTTTCCTGGACAAACCAAATTTTTTCAGGAGATATATACTGATGCGACCAGAGAACATGGAGGTTATTTACTCGTAGACTTAAAACCGGACACGCCTGAGACGTGGCGTCTGCGCACACGTATATTTCCATCTGAAGATACTGTTGTGTACCTACCAAGATAAAAGGAGTGAAAGGTGTCGACAACAACAACACAAAGACATTGACTGAATGAAGAAAATGGGTGTCCCGGAAAACATTAAAAAACATGCAGCACAATTACATTTGTTGGCGCATGCTAAGAAGCCTATGCGTACAGCTATTTTAAAGAACTCTGATGCGAAACTTATCAGAGCAATTTGCGAATGCTGTGTGAATGCATTACATGGCAACGTGAATCACCCTCCAGCACGTAAGAGACGTCTCAGACAGCATAAAAGGTGGATTAAGGCGATACTTGATAAAAAGACTGGTGTAAAAAGGAAACGCGATATTCTTGTTCAACGTGGTGGTTTTCTACCTATCATCTTAGGAGCCCTGGGAGGGTTGCTACCCGCCATATTTGGAAATGCAGCACGCTAAACGGATGATTCTTCTACCCGAGACCTCTTTTCTTCGAATGAAAAAGTTAGATGAAGATACAGGCAGGGAGAAACAACTGCTGTCAGTAGAAAAAGATATGACCGAGTCACTGGGAAGAAGTGACTTACAGCCTGCTGACCAGCTGAAAATGTACAACCAAGTACTTGAAAGATATCGTAACCTTACTCAACAAAAACACACAGTCGTGGAAGAGAAGAAGCTTCCTACCACTATTAATGGCGATAAAGTCACCGATCAGATCGTAGCCAGTGCTCCCAGGCAGTATGGAAAGAAAATGGAACAACTCGTTGATCTTGTGAAGCAACACCCACATATTCTGAGTTGGAACAGTACAGGGCAGTTGGTTACCAAGGGTGTACCCATACCAAATACCAATGTTGTAGACTTATTTAACGATGCTATGGTCCAGCGGAAAAATTACACACCGCATGGTTTATCTGAATTTTTGGATTCATTAAGGGCATTGAATGTTCCAAAGTCCTTGATCATGAACACATCAAGACGTGATTTTATCGATCGGGGGTATTGGCCCGCAACAACCCCCAAAACTCGGGAGAAAAAAAAGACTAGAGAAATCAATCCGGAAACACCCCCAGACACGCCTCCTAAGAAGGTGAGGAAGTCACGTAAAAAAGATATATCACTAACGCCAGACTGGTTGTCGTATTAAACAATGTTGTACAGAAATGTCTTGTTATCCTTATTCAATAATACATGTAGAGACGTCTGTAGAGAATGAGTGTGCAAATAAAAGATAAGATGAAGAAATGAATAGGAGTATTTATCACACGTTATTATTATTATTAAATGCAGGTTATGGACTTGAGTATTACAGAAGTTACATTAGAATATGTACAGATATATACAAAATGACACAAACAAATGATAATATGATGCAAAGTTATCTTAAATGTTCATTCTAATTATGAACATATGAACGGTGTACCAAAATAGAAATTACATGGTCTAATGAGTGAATTAAACACATGAAAGGATATACGCATGATGACGAACACATTTGTGAATCAGTAACCGTATGGTAATGTGTTATAATTTTCAACAATTCTCCGCTTGTTGTAAACAATACCATAATCCTTGGCCTGCTGTTTACTTATCATTTTCATGTCTTTTGTGCGTTGTAGTTGGTGTGGATTTGTAATCCGCACCTTTGACTGAGGGTCGGTGGTCACCATGTCAACCATTGTTTTAAAGTTAATCTCCTTCGAGTTTCTAAAGTTTAAACTAAAACCCTTTACCTTACATTCTACCTTTTTCGATTTTTTTAAACGGTATGCGTAATTTTTTGGACCCCCAGATACAAAAATGTCAATGCTATCCCCATCTAATTCGTCTGTCAAATCACCTAAGTAATTACCACAGGTGGGGTTCCAGCGGTTTGTCCGGTGTTTGTAAATAATACTATCTGTATCGTAATACAACACCCGATCATCCAAGGGGTGTGGATAACTATACAGTTTGAGTCGAGCATGTGCTGTAGTGTAGGCTGCAATGATGATGTTGGTGTTGATGGATGGGAGTACAAATTCACATTTTTTACTATATTTCAACTGTAGCATGTCATCATGCAAAATGTGAAGGTCATTGACATCAACAGAGTCATCCAATAACAAATCGTACAGTTCTTCCGGTTTAGTTACATACCGGGTCTGACCCATGTTCAACCTTTGGCCAAATTTTCCCCATAACGAGTTGAGCGCCCCCTTACAGATTGACCGCAACCCAACATTCCGATTGATCTTTGCAGAGTCCAGGAGTATGCCTTCACTTTCAAAGTAGTCACGAATGTACTTTTCGCGCTCTGCCTCTGTACGGCATTCCTTTGGCCAACCACTTGTTTCTTGTTTCATTTTTAGGAATGTATTGATATATTCTGTGAACAGGCCCCCCTCTTTCTTTTCCCTATCGTATTGTGTGACCTCATCAAAGTGCCACACCTCGTACACCCGAACAATTTTGTAACCTAATTGTACGGCTTTTTTGAGTTCTACACTCACCCACGTGCCTATAATACACCTTTCTTCCGGGGTATGGTGGCAAGCCTCTTGCTGTAAAGTGTCAGCACAGACTTTGCACAATGGAAATAAGAGTTTGCCATTTGCCCTGTAGGGTAGTAATTGTCAGTAGTAAAAATCTATAAAACTAGTATCTGGGAATAATAGGGGAAAGTGAATGAAGCCGTGTATCTGTGTTTGTGAATTTCGCCTTATAAAACGGGTCAAGTCAGTTATGGCACATTAAGCTCGGGTACGCGCGTGATGGAAATCTTCCTCTTCCGTCCAGATCCTTTCAATTCCCTAATACTAGTATTCTCGGATGGGCGATCGGGCAGGCACAATATTTATTTACCCAGGGGTAGAGCGAACAAACATCAACATAACGAATTTCTTCGTCACCCTGGGCCTCATAATACAAGGTTGTGGCATTCGTTCGCCCCCCAAAGAATGCATCCCTCGGTTCTAGGGGCGGTATATTTTCTAACTGAGCTACAAAATTTTTCATTTCATCATTACTCTGTAGGCTGTTGTCGTAGGCGCATTCCCACATTTCTACAACACTATATCCCGAATTCAACTGAAAATGTTTTTTTCTTAACCAAGCCTCATACAGTTCATGCATGGTCAAATCGTTGACAATATTTTTTGTTTCTCTGTTTTTGAAACATCGCNTTGAAACCGTCTATTTTATAATTTTGGATCTTTTTTTCACTCCCATTATGCGCATGTCTAATTGGAATACCCTCTTTAAATGTTAACCGCTTTAACCAACATATACCTTTGAAAGAGCATTTGTCTTTGGGCCTATAACCTTCTGGAGGTATAATAGCAATAGTTTTGGGTTTTAAATATCTGGCACGAAAGATCAAATTGCAGGTTGATGCTAGGGTAGTGCACGAGGCAAATGGGTCTATGGCAGTCTTAGGATCATCATTCAGAGTTGTTATCTTAATGTAAATAGCTCTGAAAGAACCACAACAACGTCTTAACACGTCCACATCGCTTTTACAGTAAGATAACAACTCTTCCTGAAAATCAAACTGTTTAGACCTATTTCCCTCGTGCCATTTTAAAAAATCGGCCCGGTCGGCGGCACCCATCCCGTCGGGATCATAGTACTTTATCTCTGGGAATGCGCCTACATAATTTTGATTCTCTGGTGTGTTGAACATGTGAGGAAAATAACCTTTTCTTAACTCCCGCAAACCAAAAACTGCTGGCAATTTCCTCAATGCCACATTCATAAAATTAATTGAATCAACGATTTTCATTTCCCCAGCTTCCAAGGACATTATCTTCATACCACTCATAATTACGTCAGGTTTGATCTTATTTTTTGTTAGGTACTGCATAATTAAGTATGAATCGAAGCCTTTAAAATTGTGGCATATAGCTGTGCCCGACTGCTCAAAGAGCCATTCGCAGAATTTATCAACACATTCCTCCCCTTTAAAAACATGTTCAGTACAGTCAGCATCCATTAGGCAAAACTCCTCGACTTTACATGTTAAGCAATATTCGCATGTATGGTGGGCCACGATAAGATTGGGTTTTAACTCCCCATTATCCAAAAACAAGGTTTCAATGTCGAAAACAATGAATTTTTTAAAGATTTTCTCATCTTCATTTTTGTCACTATTTTCTTGACTCCCGTGTTCTACTTCACCGTCATCACCATTATTGTCCCCCTCATTTTCATCCCCCTCAGCTTGGCCTAGTACGGGTTTAATAAAACATTGGTGCTTAGCGTCAACAGTTGCAAAACAATTCCGGCAAAATTTTTCCCCACATACATGCTCTTTTCGTTTACGGTTCACAGTTTTACCGCAGCGACATTTGTACAATGATTGACATGGTGATTCGCCACCTACCTTCAGCCTTTTGTGATTCTTCGTGATCCATTTCACCGGTGTTGGTGTGAGATGGTGAGTGTAACAGCCCATGTTGGGAAATGACCGTGAGCAATCCCTGCATGTGGTCCAACCGGTGAACTCTCCACATGCGGTTTTCTCTCGCAGACAACTAGCACATTTTACGTCACAAATGTGCTCGGCATCATGTGAATATGCTTTCATACAATGAAAGCAAAATTTTGAGTTGTTCGAAAAGGCAGTCATGCTACCTAAAACATCGTAATGCCCATCGTAATAACACAGCATAATCTTCTTCTCCATCTCAACACCCTTGAAAAGGACTTTCATTGAGTGTTCCAGGCTTTCCTCCACAACGATGATTTGATACTCCGGGAGCACATTCTGGAATTCCTTGATGCGGTCCAGATGGCACCCTTCGTCAGCAGGTACCCCTGCTTCAGTACATAACTTCATAGCCAGCTCCCCTTGAAGCTTACGTCCGTCACGGATGTAATTCCATTTATTACCCTCCTCCAGCCATACCTTATCAGCTTTAGCCTTGCCAACAACAAGGGCACGAGCCAAACACATTTTATCATGATTTTTTATCGTGATGACAGATCTCATTTTCTTCACCCGTCTTTGCCTGTTTACCGGTCTTTTTTGATGACCGCTCCCTACCGGTACCTCCACGTGTAGGAAATTGATCAATAGATCAACATCGATGGTGAATTCTTCGTATGATTGTAGAACACGCATTATCTCATCCATGATGCGATCTATTGTCATTTCATGCACGTGGAGAAATGGTAGCCAAATTTCATTGTTTAAAGACGGGTGACGAATGACGATCTTCACACGATCATGGGGTGGAAGCCCACCCATTAAATCATTCAAAATGGCCCCTATGGCCATCCTCAGGTTGTTGAAAGCTTGCTGGAGGTCTTCATTCTCCACACCCCGCAAGCGTAGCGTGATGTCCCGGCCGTGCATATTGAAACGCCTGATGCGTCGCCTTACGTCACGCACTATTTCATAGCGTGATGCGGCCGCACCCCCGTGCTGAAAAAGTTGAGAAAAATATGTTTGAAAAAATATAAGGTGAAAAGTCTTACTACATCTAGGACAATGGAATCTTGTTTAGTACTCTCAGGGTCTGAAATTGTATAAAAATTAAACAATACCTCACCATGATTTGGTCACCCAGCCTATCCATCTCTAAGAGGGCAAAAGCCTCACGGATCAGTTGTATCTGTGCCTCGGGTTCTAGTGCAGCATCCCCGGCCATTTCTACAACCGCATCAATTGGATATTGGGTCTGAAATAAAATAATTACCGTTTAAACATGCTTGCTAACGTATGTTGGCTAGTGATATGGAAAAGTTACAAACATCAACATTTAAATGTAAATTCAACATTTTTACTTACCACTAAATTGTATTCGATAATGGCTGCATGCAATTCTGCACGAACTCTCTCCAGGTCATCACCTAATACAGCACCCCGCCTTACAATTAGGTTGGCCGTTTCAGCCAGAATATCCCTCCACTCCTGCATGCTCAAGTCCTGAGAATAAGAAAGTTCAACATGTTGCATTTTTTTCGGCCTGAAGTGTTTTCCTGACGCAGTACTGCCAGGAAGACAATGCTTTCTTAAGTGTTCTCCAAATCAGACATGCCATGGCTATTGTCAAATTACACCTTGGACTGTTGCGATGGTTGTGGAAGGCAGTCAGGATGTCTTCCCAATCATTTAAACTCATACGCTGCAAGTACACCAGAAAAGGCACATTGTTATGTTCTGCAAGGCGTTGTTATGAAAGTTATGAGATAAGCAAAGTATTTTTACTTACGTCTGGAAACTGGAAAATCATTCCAGGCTGGGAGATTTCAACAAGATGTTCACCATCCTGGAGGAGTGGTGCGTCCATCATGGCCAATTGATCAACACTCAGCATGTCAATAAATTGGCCATCATCCTGGGATGCTGTCAGCCCGATGTCTTGGGCGGCCGCATCGTTGCCTTGCTGGAAATGTAATAGAAGGTTGATAGTAAACCAATATAATAAAGTTGTAAGGGTTCATAAATTGAGTAATATCTCATACTGTACTTACATTTTCAACAGGAGGTTGTTGATGGTTCAGCATACCCTGTAAGATTTCTTCAATATCTGGCGACAGATTCTCGAGCCATTCGCCATCCTCAAACATATTGGAATGTACATTATCCATTTTCTGAAATGGATTGGGAAATTTGAGCTACACCCATGAAAAATGAGAGCACCGACACTCTACGGTAATGAAATTTTGCGATCTATAAATTTAGGTTGTGTAGCAAAATACTCAAAATCGAATGGAAATCAACATGTTAGAAACACTTGCAATACGGTCACTTACCTTAGTAGGTTGTAAGAATCGGTATATCCAAATCAAAGTGTTTGAAAATCAAAATTTCAGATATGTCTACGAGCACAGAGATGTACTTGTTCGCAAATTGAGAGTGATATGACTGTCTCAACCAACAGCACTGTATTTATAGGGATGAAGATAATTTCAACGCTACCAAATTCACAGCGTGTCATTGTTGAGTTCTAAAATTTCCAAGGTATATATCACACCGTACCGTTACAATCATGTTTTTATCCCAGAAAATGCTGTTATTCCAAGAAAAACCCATTATTGTGTTATCGACATAACCGTTAGACGCGTTGAGATTATGAGTATATATCACACCATCAGAAAATGTAGCGTTTTAATTCAAAACAGGAATGACAGGCATTGGTTTGTAAGTCTGGTGATACTAGAGTTAGAAGGCCTAATCAGTATTATGCTAAAGGGGCCGAGGAAATAAGATGTTCTGCGGTATGGCTGGGGTCATTTCACTATTACTGCACAGATTTCAACCAAACTTGGTATGGTAATAGTGGTGCGGGGCTAGGGGACCTTCTGGTACCACCCATCACTCTGTTATGTAATCCCTAGCAACAACATAGCAAATCCATTGTTCTGCAATGTTCCTGGGATCATTCCACTATTTCTGCACAGAATTTAACCAAACCTTGTAGGATGATAATGGGGAGGATACGCTACGTCATGGTACCAGTCAATATCCAATTATGCAATCCCTAGCAACAGCATAGCAACTCCATTTTTCTGTGGTACCCCTGGGATCATTTCAGTGTTACTGATTAGAATTCAACCAAACATTGTAGGATGATAATGGGGAGGATAAGCTACGTCATGGTACCAATCACTATCCAATTATGTAATCCCTAGCAACAGCATAGCAACTCCATTGTTCTGTGGTACCCCTGGGATCATTTCAATATTACTGATTAGAATTCAACCAAACCTTGTAGGATGATAATGGGGAGGCTTAGCTACTTCATGGTACCAGTCATTACCCAATTATGTAATCCCTAGCAACAGCATAGCAACTCCATTGTTCTGCGGTAGCCCTGGGATCATTTCAATATTACTGTGCTATTATAATGCTGTTGCTAGGGATTACATAATTGGATAATGACTGGTACCATGACGTAACTTAGCCTCCCCGTTATCATCCTACAAGGTTTGATTGAATTCTGTGCAGAAATAGTGAAATGATCCCAGGAACACCGCAGAACAATGGAGTTGCTATGCTGTTGCTAGGGATTACATAACAGAGTGATGGGTGGTACCAGAAGGTCCCCTAGCCCCACCACTATTACCATACCAAGTTTGGTTGAAATCTGTGCAGTAATAGTGAAATGATCCCAGCCATACCGCAGAACATCTTATTTCCTCGGCCCCTTTGCGAATTCTAGCATTTGCTGGAAAGATAAAGTAAATAGTCATTTCTTTTTCTAACAGCAAATTTGGGTTTTTTTTGTGATTCTTAGTCATCAGGCCATAATGACAGGGTCAGATGTGTGTGTAACACCCTTATGTTTGTTATGATCGAGCACAGGCCTGACATGTATGTATATGACGCCCTCAGAAAAAGTGTACGCGTGTTGTTTTGTCAGAATGCTAGGTCATACACCTTGTGTGAAAAACACATACTGTAGGCATGACACTCTGTAATGAGGTGCGAGGAGAAATATTTCCACATCTTTCAATTTACGAAGTTAAATTATTTATTTCTTTAATCGAGTAATTAATGGCAACACATCTTGAGTTAGATTATAGTATGTATAGGTAGATGCGTGAAACACAAGACGACGCATCTCTGGTATAAATTATAGGCATGGCCATAAACCCACCATACTCCTCAAAACAGCCAGCAAACATCGTGAACATGTCTTACACAGATTACCTGCAAAGATGTATGGATGCCGGGTTTGGTGTCGGTATATATTTTGTACGAGGTTTTACCCTGGAAAGAGTCATATACGAGAGCGTGGATGAGTACGACATTCCTTTATGTTTTGGATGTCTAGAGAACCAGCAACCGTTGGCATTCGTGAAGTGTACTGGATGTCAACGTGTGAGATGCACCCAATGCATCTCGGATAGTGTTGTACAACACGTTACGGCCGGATACGGGAGGTACATACACCCCTGCGACTGCTGCTGCCACTGCGATGATGATGGAATCAGCAGCGATTGAAGAGGAGCCGACATAAAGACAAAGAGAAAGACACAAACGGTCCTTATAAGGACCAACAAATCTTTACAAAGAGACCAACCTGTCATGGGTGTTTCGCTTGCTGAATATGAAAAATTTCTAAGAATGAAAAAAAGGTTTGACCCCGCAAAGAAAAAAGTGTATGCATTTTTGTAATTCATTTTGTCATTGTTAAAATGATAGGGTTATCATCTGGCGTAAAATACACAACTCATGCTGCACGCAATGAACCTTACCTAGCCACAAAGTACTGTATATCACCCCTAGCAACAAACAACCGTTTATCACACCTGCCAACAAACAAACTATTATCACCAAGCACACCTATCAACAAACAAACTATATCACCAAGCAATGATTACGTAATTACGTAATCATATCAAGGTCACCCGGTTACGTCATCATTTGAAAAGTGTGGTATCCGGGTGGGTATACTACTGGAACTCTTTCAAGCCGTGACAATGGTATGTACAAATATGAATATTGTAGATTCACTAGGTCAAGTTATTTCATTGTTCTATCAACACCTGACACAAGATGGCGTTATCTTCTATAACACCACTAGCGCAGGTGCTAGGTTTCCATCTTGAAAGTAGTGCAGATTACTACATTTTGGTAAAGGTTTTTAACAATCGTGAACAGGCCAGCCGTGTCACCGCCAAGCCAGTGGCATCTACGCTTAGATGATAGATGATGTTAGGTTCCAGGCGAATATTTTCAGACTGAAAGGACTTCGTGTTGATAACAAGTGGTACGTATTAGAAATGAACTGCATACTAATTAGAAAGAATTGTGTGATTAGGCCGACCGAACTATTTCTACATGCGCGCCGGCAAAATCCAAAATGGCGGCCTTCCACATACGCTAGTGGTGAAATGAAGCACGATATTTCGCCGCTGGTGTCAAGTGTGTGTTCTATTCTATCATTAGCTTGAGGTAAAATCAAGCATTTAATCTGTGCATCCCCAGCCAAGGGGTTTTCTTTGTTTGTACCTGTAGGCGCATGTACATTATACATACACATGTGCAAAGCATGTTATGACAGCTAATCATTCCCAGACTACAGTGTACTGGTTTGTTGTATTTGACTTGGGCAACCTTTCGTTGAACTGCTGACAAATAATTCATGACATTGTGAACCCTAGTCATCCTATTTGAGCATTGAGGAGTTAGCAAATATTTCTGCCTTCCTTTAGTATAGGTGGCAGCACCGATTTCTGCCTTCCTTTAGCACAGGTGGCAGCACTGATCAAGCATGTATGATCTGTATGATCCTCTCTACTTTGTATTGCATTCGATGTATTTGATGTATTCTCACACACATATTATGTCTAATTTTGCAGTCTTTTACGGTGGATCTTTGATTAAATATAAAGATGACATCAGTACAAGAAAGACTTGTCGTAGTTCCTGATTGGCTTGAAAAGGCATTTTAAGAATGTTTTGAAATGTCACAAAAGTTCATGTTTGTCACAAAATTTTACTGATCACTCTGTCACATTTTGTCACAGAATTCTCAAAAAGTCACAGAATGTCACAGAATTTCAGGCAAACACGTTTTGTCACAGAATGTCACCATGTCTCAGGCAATCCATTCTCTGACGTCATAGAAATGTGCGTTCGGCGCATTCTTCAGGGCAAAGAGCGGTAGTATTGGAGAGTGTACACAACTTTCGTAACGTTGCATTTTATGCGTATCGATTTTTCATTGCCTTTTTTAAATAAATATTCAAACATTTTTTCTCAGAACAACGTCGCCGATCCTATGTTATGAAGATAAACTTTGTTTTGACGGCGAACAATACACATAAATAGGCTCCCTTTGTTGATTTCTGGGCCTCAACCACTTCCAATGCCTCCAGGATAATCATGCGTTTAGGACTAAGCCACGTGACCTCACGATCCACAATAGACCTCGAATGAAATGTGCCGCCTAGCGGCGGGTCCCGGGATCATTGCGTCCAGGAAAATAGCCACGAAACGTTTTTCCCCAACGGTGAAATTTCGAATTTCGTGACCTTGAACATTAGGTCAAATGGTCAAATAAAAAAACCCGGATGATATGTCATCGTCCTCATCAGATTTAACTACGATAAAAATTTAGTGAGGATCTGACCGACGGTAAAGTCGAAATAGCACTTCAAAGGTTTTCGGTTCAGCCCTCTTGTCGCCAAGCCAGGAATCAAACTTGTTGCCTGAGGTCATCTGACCTAGGGGCACGTGACATATGTACCAAGCATTGTGCAAACAGGCCCATTGGTTACGAAACATTGTCTGCTAGGTATGTATCAAAACTGAACATACGAAAACGAAAAATGAACCTATGATTAAGTTGAACATGTAACACTGAATGTGATTGGTCGCCCGCACCTTATCGACCGCAGCGCCGACGGACGGTGAACGTAACCATAATTATATGTTTTCGTCCGCTACGTCCACCTTGTGATTGGTTAACAGGAAAATAAAGCACAATCCCCTGCAGTGAATGGACAGTGTAGGGCGTAGACTGCCGGGTCTCGGTACGGTTCGCTTGTAACTGATGTTATCTGTTGCCGATATGGCCGATTAGCAAGGGTAGTCTGTAGTTTCCGGAAAGCTGGAAACCTGGAAAGTTGTAAAGTACCGGAAATTGTTAAATTGTAGAAAAAGGATTATATAAAACGGAATATGCGACATTCTTACATCACAGCAGTATGATCAATGAACAAATAAATCACAGGTGCTAACCTAGCTTGGCACTCGTCGTTTAGTCATTAAACAAACGCGATAATATCTTCCTTCGGTCCACATGCAATTTTGTTTGTTCACCTTTTAGATGAAACCAAGGCTACTACCTTAGTTCACGCTAGACGGCAGGAGTGGACTCGAAGCCGATTCCTGGTCCTAAAGGGGGTCCGAAAATGAGCGCTAATGCANAACGTTTATACAATATAATGATAGAGATGTTAAGAGATCATCCCGTTAACGATAACGATAACGCTATTTTTTGTACAACATATGCACACAAAAAGTAGCGTTAACGTTAGCGTTAGTGTTAACGGGATGATATCTTAACCTCTCGATTAACGTTTACTTTAGCGCTATTTCTTGCATTTATTTCATTTACAAAAAAATATTGTTAACGTAATGTTATCATTCGGGTGTGATCTCTTAAACTCCCTATTCTTCCTATTGACTCCGTTTTGGTGCCTGTTAGGTTACAGACTACGATTCGGTGCGCGATAGCCAGATTTACCTGGTGACGACGACCACAACGCATGACACAACAAACATCGAACAACGCCAGGATCAGTCCATCGGGATATTCCAGATTTTATACTGAACCTTTGGGATTCCCCCCAGTTTCCAGCTTTCCAACATACTTTCCAGGTTTCCAGCTTTCCGGAAACTACAGACTACCATTAGCAAGGGCCTTAACGCTTGAAAACCCACGACGCACACGACCCTATTACACAATCGACAAAGAAATACCAGGAATGTCCTCCAGCATGTCGCCGTAGGTAATGACATGGCAAGGGGTCAAAACCAACCTCGTGATGACCGCGTGATAAAAGATCATGTAATGGTTTAAAGGGAGACATGCGAAAAATATTGCCCGGCGGGCACAAGTTGTCTGAGTTGTAGCGCCATCTGTTAATACACGGTGACACTACGATATATCACAGGCGCCTGTAGAGCTATCAGTGAGTTAAGGTCTCCCGATACATATGCTTTCGCGCCCAAATGTCAGCGACTCGGCGACTTTGTGGTTAGTACGGTTCGATGAATATAACAACCCCCATGTCGTCAGGTCTGCGGTTTCTCGGATTATAGGTTGTTCCTGAATTTATTCAATGACATTTCGTACCTCACTGCATGCAGAAAACCTACATGGATTCAAAAACGTATAGGGCGAAGAGGTTCCCTGAGCTTCAATAATTTTTTCAATAGCTTATAATCAGAAGAGATCAGGAGCTGCCCAACGTGGGTTATTTACATATGAATACTACTAATGTCATGTATCGTCAGACTCACTAAAACTGCTCTATTTCTACACCTTGCGAGCTATTTCGAAAATTCTTTTTGCATCGGATACCTTTCATCAGCACGGAGGGCTGTACAGAGGGATTTTTGAAATTAATAATTTTCCGCAAAGATATTGCAAAAAAGCATTTTTGCGCCATTTTGGGCGACTAATTAGCCAATTTAAGATAACGGAGGATGAATTTTGAGAAATCCCTCTGTGCAGCCCTCTGGGCAACTTTGATACACCATGTGTCCAAAAGTTGGCCTCTCAGTCCTAATATGATGCAAATGGCGTCAAATCTAGTGAAAAAATACATGTATAGGGTAGTAATTAACCTTCGTTAATTAGTGTACTGTACTTACTATCATGTTGCTTTATACAAAAATCGACAGATGAGGGATAGATTCAACATAGAGAGGCAAGAATAGTACGATATTTCCCGACGCCCCCGACTTATGCAGCATTGATTTCCAGGATCCCAAAATTTTCGCACATGTATCGCAAGACCTTAAGAACACTTTTCTAACCAAACGTATCTAAAAAACACAACACGTATCTAAAAACACACCACGAGCTCATAAATTCGTGAGCTCGGGGTGTGTTTCTTACAAACTAGTGTTTTTAGGTTAGATACGTGTTCTAAGCTCACTAATAGCTCTACAGGGGCCTGTGATATAGCGTAGTGTCACCGTGTTTTAACAGACGGCGCTACAACTCAGACAACTTGTGCCCGCCGGGCGATATTTTTCGCATGTCTCCCTTTAAAACATTGCGCCGATTAAAATCTGCTGCTTGGGGCCTCCGTGTACGTGGTGTATGGAAGGACTTGTAACTGTCTCCCCACTCATCCACCCACTCATCCAACAGAAGTCCATTTCTGACCCGTCACCACAAAACGAGTACAAAGTCGCTCTGAAGTTGGCAGGTTGAGACCAACGTTTTGTCAATTTCCGTAGCCCTTGGCGTATAGTAGACCTGTTTTTTAAAATCGCAGTGATTAGGTTTCTGCCTTAAGCTTCATCTCAGCTCCTCGAGTAATTTGGTTCATCCTGGTTCATATCTTGTGATTTGATGTGACGGGTCACATTTCATGGGAAGCCCAAGCGACTTGTGAAAAAACGTATTTTCCGTTGTGACGGCCATTTGGAGGCGGCGTCAATAGGGAGTTTTCGCAAAGCGCCCCGAAACGCCAACGCGAACACCAGTCCCATTGTTCAACGCCGCGAAGAGAACAGCGAACAATAGCGGGATAGAAGTTCGCGTCGGCGTTTCGGGGGAATTGGAAAAAACTCTCTATTTTTTCTTCGAATCGCAGAAGAGACAGAGTGGTGGAATCGGGTCTTTCGCAAAAGTGGGAGTCGTGGTGGTGGTCGCTAAGCTGTATTTTGTCAGTAGCAGAACAAAGACTGGTTGACAAAGCACAATAATAGCGCATGGCTCATTGACCTTGTTCCATTTACATGGTCAAACTCGCGCCCGAGTAACTTGGTCAAAGAGAAAACGACACCTCCCACTTGCTCTCTTGGTTGCATTAAAACTTGCATGTATTGTATCATTGATTTTATCCATTTGGTATACCTGGCCAAGAGGCGGAGTTTTTAGCGATTTCAATAGTTGTTGCGCAACAGAGCTCATTCATCCACTCTGACGGTCATTGGAATCAGGCGGGTCTATCAATGAAAGTGGGTGGGGTTACCATTCAAAACCGAACGAAAGCGGGACGTACACATAACCCACGTGACTGGGGATGGCCAGCCATATGTAGTACCAAATGTTCATGGCCGAAAACTCGACCTTTATAAGTTTAGTTCTGATACATACCTATTGGCACTGTCACACCTTGCCAGATAGCATTAACGGACGTCTGACGGAGCAAAAGAAAATCCGTTCCTTATGTGTTCCTTATCAGGTAATCGTCCGCTGAACATACGGTACACCTCCGGTTCACCCGTTGCAGGTTCGGTAGTAGTCCGATCGCGAGTGAAACTCCACCGAACGTCAATGAATGCGAACTCAACTGGCAAGTACAGGGCGAACAACGAACGAGTTCCGAACACAACGAATGCACAGCGCACAACAACCATTCAAATAACGGACGCTTTTTCCCGGTGGTGTTCGTTCCATGCACAAAACTTTCCGCCTGATGGAACGGACCTCGCCTGACAAGGAACGCATTTCCCGAACGAGAAACGGGCAAGAAACGAATGCGAACGGAAATGAACGGATTCAAAATTTTGCTGTCCGTCGGACGTCCGTTAACGCTGTCCGGCCAAGTGTGACAGTAGCATTACGAACTACGACGGACGACGGACTCCGCGTCACGAATATAACTCGCAGGTGAGCTAAAAAGGAAAAACTGCCTGTAAAGCGGGGAATCCACCATTGATTTTCTACCTGATTTTTCGTTGCGACTCGCTTTGCAACTGGGTTGCGTTGCAACTGGGCACTCGGTCGCCGATCGAGAATCAGCAGTGGACCAGCTACGTGATTTCCACCACTGACGAAGATGTGATCAATATCAGGTCGGCGACCGGTATCAGTTCCTTGCGCTCGTATTCAGCTTGTTAAGGCGGTGACAGACTAGTACGAACGCGACGCGGAGCGACGCGTTTTCTTTTGTGTTTTTGCGCTCCACTGCACATGGTGCTCAGTGGTGCCTGAAAACACAAAAGAAAACGCTCAGCTCCGCGCCGCGTCGTGCTAGTCTGTCACCAGCTTTAGATAAAATCGCAGGTAGCGAGGTGCAGCGCAGTCTTGCCTCAGCAGATAACCCAATAGAATTGTGCAATTTCAACACGTGAATTCGATTCCCGCGGACAAAAGCATGAAATAGGCCTATTCCTACAACATGGCTGAAGACGGGGACCAGCAGGGCTGGAGTAGAGCCCGAATAGAGAAGCAAATGTTTGCCAACTCAGTTCATAGGCGAAGGTTATAAAACCAAAAGAAGCCAAGGGGGCAATAACATAGCATATAATGAATTGTGATCGAAACATTGTTGATTGTTGATAAGGGAATTATTAGCCAGCCCCACATGGCTATATCTGGGCCCTCAACTCTCGCGGGATATTTTGAACAGTCAAGGTGAAACTGCTCACAATCGCAACGCAACGCAGTTGTGGACCAGTATTGCCACCTTGCGGTGCTGTCTACTTTTCCAACGCAAGCAAAAGCAAGTTCGATCGCCAGTTGCAATGCAGCGCATCAGGAATCAGGTCGCAAAGCAGAATCAGGTTGCAAAGCGAGTCGCAACGCAGAAAATCAGCAGTGGATACCTAGCTTTAGTGAGCAAAGTTGGCATTCAGCGTAATTTCTACTTCCTCGGGCTTCGGGGTGAACCGCAGTGTATCAATACATCTTTCACTGAACAATGTCAAGAGGACTAGCAAGGATTTGTGAACACCTACCTTTAAGGGAACAACAACAGAGAGTGTGCTGATGTCCGTCACTGATAGAGCTGTCAGTAGCATGTTCGTAGTCGACTTGATTCTGATACATTTTATCAGTGCGTACAGTAGCATATAGTTCCCTGAAAATACATTTACACACGAAAATACTGTATACTACGAAATGTACACTCATCCCAAAAAATAAATGGATAGAGTTTTTCTTGAATACCTCCAATCCATCGCAATGTAGGAAACTTAGGCTAACATATGTGGTAGCAAATTTTCCTGGCTATCTGATGATATGAAAGTCGAGAAAATCCGGTGAAATCCACCTTTGATAGAAGGAATTTTGTAAAGTCGTGTTTTTCGCTACTTTTTTATTTGCAAGTTTTCATTGACAATTTTTATAGCAGTGTGTTCCTCTCATCGAGAGCTTTCATATCACATCTTAAAATTTCAATTATTTTAATTAGAAAGGTGGTTTTAGCGAAAAACACGACTTTACAAAATTCCTTCTGTCAAAGGTGGATTTCACCGGATTTTCGCGACTTTCATATTATCAGATAGCCAGAAAAATTTGCTATCACATATGTTAGGCTCAGTCTCCTACATTGCATTGGTTTGGAGGTATTCAAGAAAAACTGCTGTCCATTTATTTTTTGGGATGAGTGTAGGCCTACATACTTTAGTTTTAAAACACATGCAAAGACATACTACCAATATCCAGGCACCAAAATCATTGGTGTGAATGGATAGGAAATTTGTCAGAAAGAAAATGAAACCAAGAACTTCCAATTCCACCCATGATACCCGGTAGTTTTAATTGTAGCATTTTTTTTGTGAACAGTTGTTGGCTGTTTAAGAGTTATCGCACACATTATTGAGAAAAAAACCCGGATCATCATAACGAAATGATAATCATGTTCATGTGTGCATATCACTATGGAAAGACGGCACATTTTGGCTCTTAAGGTGGCGGGGGTGACTAGCCCGGCGCATTCTCCCGCTGAATATGGAAATGATTTGAATGAATTTATTCATGCGCTCAAGCGCAGTCGGTCACAATCATAGCCTGTTTCAATATTTTGCAAGTGTAGTTCTTAGGCATGTTGGGCCTGGAATGGTATTGCGCAATATCTTTCGACGCCTTTCCATTAGGCCACGCCGTTCCCTAACAATAGCTCTATCGTCGATGATTTTTGAACAGACTTCATCCGAACGTGACCAACTCCACACGCGTTCTTCATTACCATAACAAAGGGCTCGCGGGGAAAGTTGCGGACTTTCTCACAAATTTTCACGAGCGATTTCTTTTTTGTGCGTGGATCGATGGTCAATCTGATTTCGAATATGATCTGGAAAAAACTTCTTCTAAGGCCGTTCCAGCCCCGATTTTTGAATTTCAGACGAAAACACCCAATATTATTCAGTTTTCTGTTTTGACCCTTTTCAGACCACTAATTAAGCAATTGCTAATTAGTTATTTCAATTTTGAAAAATCGGGCCTCGAACGACCATAGAACTCGCCATGCTGCATCCATCACTACCTAAAATCCGGTCATTTGGAGCCGGCTGTACCCGTCATCGCCTCTGAAAACTTCATCTGGGACTTGCCATTGTTCATGAATAAAGTTACATAATCAGTCAATTATTGTGCAGTTTTTCAATTCGGAGATCTGAAACAATCCATAAACTCACATATTTCGTTGGCAAAATAAACTTCGGTCGTAACACATTCGTGCAATTCAATTTCAAAACGGACCTCAATTGGATGCGTTCACTATCTCCCCCGCCACCTTAATCGACCTTCTGGTATGTGCAATTGCATCATTATTATAATGCAACTACACAATCAAATTTGATCCCTGACATCACTGATGATTTCAGTTCGGCCATGTGAGTGTTGTTCATTAAATACCAAATAACGCTGAATCGGTTAATGTCGTCCTGAATGTAACAGAAATATACCCAGGTTCAATGTCGTCCCACAAAACTATAGCCTGGGTATAGTTCGATCTACGAAAGTACAACCAGTACCGTAGTTTTGAGCCTAGGTACGAGTTAGGAACGGATCTCGCGTGATCAACAGGACTGCACGCGATTGGTACTTCTGTCGTGCACGTGGGCGGCATGTTCGTGATAAATCCGTGAATTGAAAACATGTTTTTTTCGAATAGGGAACCGGAGGAACTAACGTCACCGTGAGCGGTGCGACCGAACTTTCTTTTTTCTAACGTTATTTCCATTTATTTCTGGCGTGAAAACAGCCCTTTTGTTTCGGTCGCCTGGCATCAAAATTTACATCATCTTATAGCAGATGAAAATTTCTGCATTTTTCGCTGCTTTTTTCCTTAAAATGAAGAAATGAGATGGTGATAATGGCAACGTCTTTATCTCATTATTCCTGTAGAAAATGTACAGCTGATTATTTTCATGACGTAACGTCAACACTAAAACGACGTCAATGACGTCGCTTCGGTCGCACTGCTCGCTCCGGTTCCTCATTGTCATTATAGTGGTCATGTGACATTTGCGAGAACAATCTCGCCTTCAGTTGCTGTATCCAATCCTGTGTATACTTTTGTAGATCGAACTATATCCAGGGTAGGGGAAACCGGGGCTAGTTGTAACACTTTTTCTTTTAAGGCCTATTTCTTCCTTATAACAGGATGTATTTATAACTTGCTTGGTATTTTGAATATTTGATATCAATGGTTACTTGTACACAAAACAAAGTTCGGCCATCTCTATCCATGTCTCTGAAAAATGGGTCCAAAGTCGACTGTTACCACTTACCCCGTTAAAAAAATGTCGGGGTTAGTTGTAACACATGTTGGGGTAGGTTGTAAAACATGTTGGGGGTAGGTTGTCCGTTTGTAGTTTCGAGTCATCTTGGAAAATAAAAGGATGGTAACATTCTTTGCATTGCCTAACAGCAGAATCTCTCTATACTGAGGACACTTTTAGGACAGTAAGATAAGGTATAGGCTGTACACATCCTGTGACACTGTAACAGTAGGGCGAACACAGTCTAGCACTGGCTAATTGATGTCCCATGAATCCCGCGTCCCCTACACCAACAAAAGACGGTCGGGTAAGGCCCAATAAGAACTAGACACCTAGATGTAGAAAAGTGGAGTAGGTTTTAACAGATTTGGGGCAGGTTGTAACAGGGTGTTACAACAAACCCCACCCTATAGTTCAGGTCAAATGTGTGCTGCGATACCTATACATGTGGAAGTGAGCCTTATCACACTGGACCAGTTTCAAGTTGTACAAGCTTTACATCCTTATTCAAATAGTATCCAAACAAACTTCTTAAACCGCACAGGCAGTGAAGCAGGAGAGTTTTTCTGATCATGTCATTTTGTACTTTTATGCACCAAAAACGATTTTGTCAATTTTTTTGTACGTCAATTCGTATAAATGGATGCCCTTTGGTACAAAGGTGGCCGATATCAATGTCAATATATGTGAGGAAACTCAGCCCTTCCCAGCGTATACTCAAGGAAATATTAGCTCTGTTACAACCTACCCCTGTTACAACTAGCCCCGGTCTCCCCTATAGTATTGTGCGACGACATTGGACCTGAGCATATTTCTGTATACCCAGGACGACATTAACCGATTCGGCCCAAATAAATGTGCTGAATTTGGTTCACAAAAACGGCGCTGGAAGCAATTTTTGGTCTGATTTTTTTTCTTACAAAAGGGGCAGGGCAGAAATGAAGGATTGTTACATGTTCGGCATAACTCTGAAACTATTAGTTTCGATTTGCTTGAAACTGCACAGATGACGCTTTGTACTGAATGATTAACAATTATGATGACATAAAAACAATTGCATTGCTCTTTGCTAAGTAAATTAGGGGAGACAATGCCAGATTTCAGAGGCCTAGAAAGACAAGGAATAGTCATTATTTCACCGCAGAATTTCACATGGGCCTATGTCACATAAAATGCTAACAAGTTAGTGTGATATCTGTTAATTATTTTGATTATTGTCTACAAAAATGGTATTTTAGAAGTTTGGTTCACATGCCCTACACTCCTAGTTCAGCAAGCGTTTCAACCAGTCTGGCATGTCTGAAACTGACCAGAGGCCTGGGAACAAGTGATGTCACCCAAAATGACCCAATTGAACTGTGCACTGACAGCAGAAAATACCATGAATCACCTCAGGTTGGAATGTTGTTGGTCTAATGTATTTCAGCTGAAAGCGCTGTATTTCAGTTGTTGCCTATTCCTAACAGTTGAGGTCCCCAGCACTGCAGAGGGAAATCTGACACAGTATTACATGCCTATTTTAAGAAAGTGCCCCTATGAGGTAAGCCAGGTGATACTTCAGGGCTTTCATTAATTTCTGATGTCAGGGTGTCATTGACTTCCACCGTTTTTTCCCAATGCGTCAATGACTCCCATCCCTGGAAGCCAATGCATCACCTGACTCCCTTATTTTGTGGTCAATGCGTATTGCCTTATTCACCATTACAATGTATAAACCGGTATAGTCTGATCTTTTTAGCTCACTGGGGTGAGCTATTACGATGGTGCAGCGTCCGTCGTCCGTCGTCGTCGTCCGTCGTGGTCCGTTAGCAGGGCACGTTTCGTAACCACTGGAGCTATTGATCTGAAACTTGGTACATATATACCCCTAGATCAGATGACCTATGACACTAAGTTTTGGTCCCATTCGACTCTCAGTTTGGCCACCAGGTGGCGGAAAGCAAAAACACAAAAAGTGCAATAACTCCTCAACTAATGATTAGATCATCTCCAAATTTTTATCATAGGTGTAGCTAATGAGGATACATAACACATATAACGGGTTTTTGATTTGACCTACTTTTCAAGGTCACAGAGGTCAAAGTTCGACAAAAGTGACGAACCTGCCACAGTTTGTCATTACATTATTTCACCGAGCAACTTCGTATCTTGCATAAACATGCATTGGAGGGGTACCTTAAAAAATACCAAGTTTCGGCCTGATTGGACAACCAATATGGTCGCCAGGTGGCGTAACCTGAAAACCAAGTAAGTGCTATTACTCAGGAACGGTTTGACGCAGAGTGCTCAAATTTGATATTTACCTCCATCTAGATGACCTTTACATGCATGTCAAA
>NMRB01003443.1:39530-51242 GCA_002633025.1 Notospermus geniculatus | reverse complement strand
TCTCTCCGTCCAATCTGTGGTTTCGGCAGGATAACTCAAAAAATACGCCACGTATCGCGACGAAACTTTCAGGAGTTGTGGATAGGCATGTTACACGGAAACCTATTGATTTTGGGGGTCATCCGCCAACAAGGAACTGTTTAATTAGATGAAGTCTGTTGTCCTAACGCATTTTACCTTTGCCCATGACGTCAACAACCCATGACGTCGGGCCTAAGAACGCAGCGTCACCACGACGTCGAGCATGACGCTGCAGCGTCACTCGCCGCAGCGGGGTTTTCGCTGACGTCATCTCATCTCGGATCAAACTGTGACGCCACGCACACCACGTTTCAGGTCCTCTGGCCAATCAGAGATCGAAACGAATTTAGTCCGGTGCCATGATGTAGGCATACCCGTATTTCGCGAAAAATGACACGCACATTTGTCTGAAATCAATAACATTTAAATGATCATGACCCGACAAGTTTACCAATTGTGAAATTTAGTAAGCCTAACTTTGAAAACAATAACCCCCTGCTCTTGGCTGCCGCGAAACACACAATCGCACTTTAAAGCCATATACATCTACATCATAAATGTAGGCCTACACTGTAAATGACGCATGTTCAGTCCCAATATCATCATTTTCCATTGCCCAACATATTTACAAAATTCAGGGAATTTTCGAAGGCGGTGTTCAAATTGACTCACAAGTCAATTTCTAGTTATTACTTCATATCTACTCCACCGATGTTTGTATCACTCTTTACCTTTATACACCTATTTTCAACGATCTATATTGTAGGTGTAGAAAACGAGTGATGGGGTGACCGCTTAACTATTGGAAGAATTTCTACTGTTCGCTCCGCGCTCGCACTGCTTTTCAAGATGGAAACCTAGCGTCGATACTAGTGGTGATATACTCTGATATCGCCACCTAGCGTCAAGTTTGACCCATTCGTTCCAAAGATGTTCCGAACTGAACCAACAATGATGTACTCCGGGGATGTACTTCACCATACTGAGAATAATCAGAGTGTAAGAATCGAAGTATGAACACTACTAAACCAGCTACCAAGAGATGTAGTGCGGTTGATATTCAGCGTAAATCATGAACTGAAGGATAGCCTAGTACGAGGCCTAAAGCTCCTAAACCCTTGATAATTTACTATGGGTCCCTCTTGAAAAGAAAGTTGAGGGTTTGGTGTTATCTCCCTTATTCCCAAATCATGGTAGGTGTAGCGTTAATTTTCAGGCACTTCTGGAAATAATCCTACTGTATGGTTCCGGAAGTGTCCCAAGGCGTCAAACGTGCCATGGCAAAGAGAAGTCATGAAAATGAAATGCACCTGGAATATTATTTTATAAATCTTGCACGATATTTTTTTTTAATTTGGTACAATTTAAATTCTTGCGGGGTAATTGTTACGTAGGCCTATTATTTTCAAATCTTGGAGAAAATTTTACAATTCTTCGATGAAGTTTTTTTATTATTTTCTGAGAATTTACTTTTCTTACTATAATTTTCCAATCCTGAACGAAAAATCAGCCCTGAATAAATTCCACTTCGGCATTCCGTAGTTGATGACGTCATGGGTTTTGTGGTCACGTGCTCCTGAATGGTAACGTGCTCCTGGCATATGTGCAAACTTTTGTTCTGGCATATAAAAATGTTTAAACCAGGAGACTTCTCTGGCGATGACTCTACCATGCTTGTCAACAGAGAGCATGTGGCTGAGACCCCGATTTGGAGGTAAATCATCCAGGCGGTGGAGATCGATGATGCTGAAAGGAGCCGTCCATCGTCCACCATCCACCGTTCGGCCCATCGTCCATGTTTTTCGAATACCGGTACCCCTTTTTGAGCAACAAGACTAACAAGCATCTGTCAATCCTCAGTACCTATAACTGGATGCTCTGCAGCCCAGCCAAGGGGAGATGCTGATGTGATGATCGCTTGAACGGCAATCGAGACATCTAGATCTATGGATACGGTGCTCGTTGGGGATCATACAGATCTATAGTCCATTCCAGATACCTAAGGCAAATCGCACTTGGCTAACCTTGTCAGTTGTGGTTAGTCTATTACTATAACAGCTTGACCACAAACACAGCCAATAGGCAAGGTGACATGCATTATAAACTTCAGCTTGTCAAGGAGCTATAGTCTGTTTCCAAACCTGGGGCATTAAAAGTAGAAGTGGAGCTGCTTCTACTAAAAAGCAATGACACTTGTACTCACAAATTTTCTACACATCTACATCAGCTTTTATTTATGCTTCTTGAGTAGGCCTACATACACCTAGTTTTACCCGTTTTCTTCAGAACTTTCCTGTGAAGAAAAGGTTGTATTGCCACTTTCATCTACACTGTCGACTACCGTGTCCATTATTCCTTCAACCTTTCGCATGTTTTCCTCAACCTTTACGACATGATCGCAGTAATTTTTCCATTGATCCTCAGTCACAAGACCAAAGGCTTCGTGAACAAGTTTCTCCACATCTGAGAGACGGCCAGTTGTGTTATGGCTGGCCACGTATCTTTTGACCTGAGCCCAAACCATCTCGATCGGGTTCAGGTCGCAATGATACGGGGGCAGCCTTAACACAGTGTGACCCTTTTCCCTAGCCATGACATCGACTTTGTATTGTTTGAGCTGCGGTTTGTTCTCCTTAATGATTTCGTACAGATGTGCTTTCAGCATCTTAGGGGACCATGAGATGCCATGACTGGTTAGCCAGTTATGCATTTCAAGTTTCTTGTTGTTGCTGTTAGGGATTTTTTTCAAAAAGTCGAGAGTGGTAACTCGCGTTGTCCATAACTATTACCGAATTTTCAAGTATGCTTGGTAACAACACATCAGAAAACCATTTCTCAAAACAATCACCAATCATTTCTTTATGATAGTCTGCGGGTTCGGTTCCAGGTTTTTTCTTTGCTGCTGAAGATTCGAACACCATATCAGCACCTTTGATGAAGCCGTGTTCATTGCCTACGTGAAGTATAATCAGTCGTCCTCCTTTATTATGCTCCTTAAGTCCTGTAGTAACACCTTCCAAGAATGCCTGTTTTCGTCCTTTAACTGTGGTATCCATCCAGGCATGTGAGGTAGAATGCCCAGCATTACACCACGTCTCGTCAAGAAATACAATATTTCTCCCCTCACTCCTGTATCTTGCAATTTGTCTTAGATACCTATAACGCCATAGAATCACATCATCTATCTCAATTAGCAATGTATTCCTTCCTCGCCTCCTGTATCGGAAGCCGATCTTTCTGAGTAGACGCCACAACGTATTTTTGGCAATATTTTTGATCCCAAGGCTAACGTCCTCAATGATACGTCTCCGAATTTCATCGAGAGTGGGTGGCTTGTTTCCCAAGAAGAAACTGTGGACCTTAAATCGGATGGCACTCAGTGTAAAGTCATCATATGCTGTGCCACATTTTCTCCTATTTTTAGGCAACGGGGTTCTTGGTTCTGACAGTGTCCCAGTTCTACGTTTCTCATCACGAACGCGCTGAACAGTCCGTAAGCTTACACCAGTTGCCTCCGCTGTCATATTGTCAAGTTCCATGACTTGTTTATTGGGATGCAGATTTCTCAAATATTCCCTCACAGAAAGAATGATTGTCTTTTCACCTACGTTCAGATGTTTACGTCGCCCTTTACATGTTCCTGAGGAGGTGCTTGTGCAAGCTGTTGATTCTTCAGCACTCACAGCGGCCTCCGTCGTGGCAATGCCAGGCATCATCCAGAAGATGAATACCATGAGCATAAAAATACTTGAATAGAAGTTGACCATCCTGACTCCAAGCCTTGGCCACACCAAGCGGCACTGTAGCCAACTCTGTCAAATGGACTGAAGTGAATGAAGAATCAGAATTTGTCTCAATTAATATAGGGCCTACCTGCACGAAGTCAGGGAAAAAATAGTCACTTACCTAAGATTTTGAAACAGACTTGTAATGTCTCGATACGGAACGAACAGACACGGACACGTGAATATCGTCTACCACTTTTAATGTTAATGCATCCTTCCAGTATGCTGAGACGAGTTTACGAATTTACGATTTGATGACGATTTGACGATGATGATGGACATAGGACGAATAATCGAGATTTGATGATTAACTATAAAACAAAGAAACAGAACAAAACATTACAAAATGAACGAAGAACGGAACCAGAATAAAACATTACGGTTATGAATAAAAGATTCACTAATACAAAACATCCGCACCNTCTTGGTGCCATCCTTATCCCATGATTATTTCAGTTGCATTAGACAAAGAGATGTTAGGCCTGTCCGCTTAACAAGAAATATTGTCGGGATAGTGAGGGCGCACTCCACTAGGTGGCGCCACATTTTGGGAAAATTGGCATATTAAAACGCCCCCTACTGGTGTGTGCCCTCGAACTCTAGGGTCATTCTTTGTTTCAAACTGAAGTACAAGTATTATATTTATATTTCCAAGATGCAGTTTCTTGGGATCTTGACAGATCTCTCCAATAGGGGGCGCTTTGTGTCGCATGTACCGGCACTGAATCTGGCTGCTCCAAAGGCAGTTTCAGGCAGTGTAATGGATTTGTGCAGTCACAGCAGAGAGAAATATTGCCCCCTATTATGTCCTTCCACAATTTCCTGTAGATTACCATTTAAAAATGATAGGATAATGATTGTATATGCAAATAGGTGGCGCCACTTTTCTCTCTCGCCAAATTTATCCTTACATTTCAGAATTTCACGTCATAATGCATGCAGAAAAGTTGTTTCTGTCAAGAACATTCTGTTCAACAAATGTAGAAACTAGAAAACATGGTATTTTTTGTCCCCCGGAGCCCTTGGAGGGGGACTTGAAAATACTGTCCGTCCGTCCGCCTAGGCCACTCGCCACTACTAGTCCCTTCCGCTCTGTAACTTACAAACGACTGAAGATTTTGGATTCATATGCGGTGGAGGGATGTATCACGGGCCAAAGGTGTGTCGCGTGAAAGAATCGGCCAAATGTGGTTCTCCACTTTGCCACCAGGGGGCCGAAAGCCAAAGCACAAAAACTGTGATTACGCCTTTAATACTGAACGGAATTTCACGAAATTTTTTATGGCAGGCTCATCTAGGAAGGGTACATAACATATCATGGGTTTTCAATTACATTCATTTTTCAGCCCTGTAGGGGGCGCTTTGTAAAAACCACAAAAGTTCCCTTCTGCTCTGTAACTTCTGAACGATAGCAAATTTTGGGTTGATATTTGGCTGGGGGATGCACCATGGGCCAAAGGTGTGTCGCATGAAAGAATTGGCCAAATTTGATTCTGCACTTTGCCACCAGGGGGCGAAAAGCTAAAACACAAAAACTGCGATTACGCCTTTAATACGGAATGGAATTTCACAATTATTTTTATGGTGGGCTCATCTAGCAAGTTCCCAGTCCCAATTTCGCTAACGGATAAGGGACCGGTATTGCCTGATGTAACGACGTTGTTGATTGGCTAGCTCTTTTTGAATTTGAATTTGTAACGTCGCAGTTGATTGGTTAGCTATTTTGGGATGTGAGGTAAGTAAGCTATTTCTCAGTACTGGGGAATCCTCTGTGACGTCATTTATGGCAGCTTTCTGCCAAGTATGGCCGCCCAATACTGGTCCCTTTCTCCGTCAGAGCTATTTTTGGACCAGGAACCAGTCTAGAGTACATAATATACTCGGCAGGTTTTCAATTTACTTCAATTTTCAGCCCTGTGGGGGGCGCTTTGTAAAAACCATAGAAGTTCCCTTCCGCTCTGTAAGTTCGTGAAATTCCGTTCAGTATTAAAGGCGTAATAACAGTTTTTGTGCTTTGGCTTTCGGCCCCCTGGTGGTAAAGTGGAGAATCAGATTTGGCCGATTCTTTCACGCGACACACCATTGGCCCGTGATACATCCCTCCTCCACTGGGCACATATGAATCCAAAATCTTCAGTCGTTCTTAAGTTACAGAGCGTAAGGGACTAGTAGTGGCGAGCGGCATAGGCGGACGGACGGACAGTATTTTCAAGTCTCCCTCCGAGGGCTCCGGGGGACAAAAAAATACCATGTTTTCTAGTTTCTACATTTTTGAATAGAATGTTCTTGACTGAAACAACTTTTCTGCATGCATTATGACGTGAAATTCTGAAATGTAAGGATAAATTTGGCGAGAGAGAAAAGTGGCGCCACCTATTTGCATTACAATCTTTATCCTATCATTTTCAAATGGTAATCTACAGGAAATTGTGAAAGGACATAATAGGGGGCAATATTTCTCACTGCTGTGACTGCACAAATCCATTACACTGCCTGAAACTGCCTTTGGAGCAGCCAGATTCAGTGCCGGTACATGCGACACAAAGCGCCCCCTATTGGAGAGATCTGTCAAGATCCCAAGAAACTGCATCTTGGAAATATAAATATAATACTTGTACTTCAGTTTGAAACAAAAAATGACCCTAGAGTTCGAGGGCACACACCACTAGGGGGCGCTTTAATATGCCAATTTTCCCAAATTTCACCAATGTGGCGCCACCTAGTGGAGTGCGCCCTCACTATCCCGACAATATTTCGTGTTTAGTGGATAGGCGTAACATCTCTTTGTCTAATGCAACTGAAATAATTATGGGATAAGGATGGCACCAAGAGCAAGAGGGGTGTCTTATAGGGGCAAAAATTATTTTTTCCAAACGGCAGCGCCCCCTATAGTGTGCGCCATTTTAATCCCAAGCTGATATTTGCTTTTATGTAGAGATCCACCCCCAGTCAACTATCCACAGAAGTTTCAGCCTGGGATCTGGATTCCGCAGAATTGGGGCCTTTTTGGGGGTGAACTTGCATGACCCCTAGATTCAAGACCAGTTGGAATAGAACGGAAAAATTTTGGGATTGTGGTAGGTTGGGTTGATACATCAAACCAGCAAAGTTTCAGGAAAATCAGAGAATGTGACTATCACCCTCTAATAGAAACCTGCCTGAAGTTCCCACAGAATGGCTCTTAAAAGAGAAAAGTGAACATTCAAGAAATATAGCTTTAACTCACCATTTCATAGTGGGACATAGCATGACAAACAGTGCAAACGTAGACAAGGGTCCCAAAACACTTCCAACCTTACGTAGATAAAATCTTGAACTGAACCAAAAATGTTCCAAAAGGGAAAACTTAAACTCCACCCAAATTATATAAAACGTTACAGAAATATGCACATTGATCAATGAAGAATACCAAGAAAGAAAGAAAGAAAAAGGGATCAATGGCACAGTGATCAACGAACTGACACACATGTTAAGGCAAACAAACACTTTAACCCTCTAGGTCCATAACAAGACTATTCTCTATACCACTGCACTCGCCTGTTAAAGTATTGTGCAATAGCTCGTCAGAAAAGTGAACGGGGTCGTGTAACATTGCAGAGTTCAACCAAGTACCATTTGCCTTAGGTATCTGGAATGGACTATACCTGCATTACTTCTGCATCGCTGTGACTCGCAAGGCAAAGCCTTGTACTTCAGGCCGAAGCAAAGCCAACGTCGAAAAAGAACCAAATATGGAATATCCAGGCAACTGTTCAAAAACCAGGTGAATCAACTTGTTCAAGATTATTATTTGTTCACTGCATTCTTGGATGTGACGCCACATCCAGGATCTATGACATTGGTAAAACCTGTAGCGCTTTCCAGGATACAGGGAGAGGAATTGGCTAGAATTGCAGAACATTTACTTGGGCCAAATGTGAAAAAGGAGGATATCATAGCAAGCGGTGAAAAGGCAATTGTCATTTTGTATGGGGGTGACAGAAAGGAAAGCCTGAACACATTTCGCTACAAGCAATATGGCAAAAAGGTGTTGAAAACAGTTGAAAAGTTCAAAGTATGTTGAAGCCCGTGACTTGCCACCAAGTGCTGCATCCGCAGAATCCCACAGTCTTCGTGCATACTATCAGATTCAGGACTGGAGCCCTAGAGTGGGGGGTGGGAAATGGTGGGACAGAGGCTGCTGCCTGTAAAATATGATATGCCACCAGCACCTGATGACCTTCTCCGTTCGTTCCATTGCCAATGCAAAACTGGCTGTGACTCAACAAAGAGCACTTGCAGGAAACATGGACTAGATTGCACAATTGCCTGCAGTGAGTATAACGGTGTAAGTTGTTCTAATTCCCCAAAGCCTCTTGAGGAAATGGACACAGAGGACTAAATTTGTATTTGACGGAACAAGAGAGGAATGTTGAACATTCATTTGGATCATAGAAGTTCGTGCCTCTGATTGGTCGGTGCTGGCGCAGGTGGTAAGTATGTGAACTATTATATTGATAGTAGACTGGTTCCCGGTCCCAATATCGCTAACGGATAAGGGGCCGGTATTGCCTGATGTAACGACGTAGTTGATTGGCTAGCTCTTTTTGAATTTGAATTTGTAACGTCGCAGTTGATTGGTTAGCTATTTTGGGATGTGAGGTAAGTAAGCTGTTTCTCAGTACTGAGGGGAATCCTCTGTGACGTCATATTGTGGCAGCTTTCTGCCACAAAATGGCCGCCCAATACCGGTCCCTTTCTCCGTCAGAGCTATTTTGGGACCGGGAACCAGTCTATGTTGATAGATTTTCTATTTTTAACATGGAAAACCCCCGGCGTGATTGGTGAATTTCCTGGGTCAAAGGTCGGTCACCTTCTATCTGCATTCTGGTACGTCAGCCGTATTGAGAATTGAATAAATTTACATAATTTACATAAAATTTTCAAGTGACGTCACTGTCATAATTCTTCCACAAATGGCGGTCCTACCATTCAGAAGCGACACACCATCGGTAGGACCAGGCACTAGCCAATGGCCAATGCCCGAAGCTCATTAACATAATTATGCAATTTTGACCACTTTCCTCTGCTTGGATTTTTTTTCGACTTTTAGTATGTTATATAGTAGGGTCCCAAGATCTTAGTGCAAGTCAAATAGTTTCTGTTGCACTTTTGTCTAGGTCCTGGCAGAGTTTGACTGGACTATGTCTGGTTTCCGATATATGAGAACGGGAACCATATTGTTTTTGGTCTGTCTGTCTGTCTGTCTGTCTGTCCGGCTGTCTGTCTGTCTGTCTGTCTGCGCATTAAAGGTCTTTGCCCCCTGTCTAGGCAAAGGGGCTGGAAGGTGAAAAATCAAAAAGACCAGTTGTGCGCCCGTAAGTCATACAGACTTCAAACTTGCAGGGATGATACATTATAGGGTGGTGACATCACTTTTGGGTAACATGGAATAATTGCATGGTTATGACCTAATTAAATTAAACAATGGATTTTTCAGCTGCACAAAAATCTGTGAAAATGATGTTATATTTTGGCAAGAATAGGTAGGCAGTTTAAGCAGGGGCTTATCTTTGGATTAAAACCCTTAAATAAAAAAAATATTTTGTTTTAATGAAAAAAGGACTTTGAAGAAGACACCACTTTGGGTGTAAACCAAAGATAGAAGAGCCAAATACTCTTGCCATAATGAGCACACCATAACACTGACATAACACTTCACAGCACCAAACAACGTGGGTCAGACCTAGGAAAAGGGACAGGTCCATTCAATTGTTAGTCAATTATTCATCATAAGTGGACTGTGACCAGAGGTGTTTCCAATCAGGGCTATTATCACCTTTTCATTCATTGATTCACTAGCCTGGCCGCACCTGGTCTGAAAGGAAATGACTGGCAAAGATTATGCAATCCCACCCCCATGGATGGTCAATAAAGCCCTATTCCCTGTCTATTGAACTCGTCATCATAAGGTCAAGTCAGAAATGGATAAGCCTGGGTTGGAGTGTTTTTCTATTCATTTTTGTTATGGACATTCCAACCATTACTCATATCCCCTCTTACAGGCGCAGAACTGGACTTTTTGATTTGTCACCTCCAGCCCCTTTTAATGAGGCCGAATTTGATTGGATGTTGGTGCGTGGTGATGTCCCATTATGCCTAGCACAAATGAAGATAAAAAGCGCACGCTTGCCACCAGAGGGCGTTGAGGGTTTTTGGAACGCTTCCGTGTGGGACCGATAGACTGGGAATTTCCTGTATATATGTATTCATGTATCCTCATATAACTTAGGTTTGAGAGAAATAAACTTATGTCTATGTCTATGTCTATGTCTAGGTGCAAGTAAGGGACCGCTAGGAAGTCCAAGCAGTTACTTTTCACAATAGACTCCAATTATCGGACGGAATATCTATTTTCGGACGGACGCCTTAGCTTGTGTAGCGGATCATTATGACGTCACTTTTGACCGGCAGTCCACCATGCTGACGTCCCCGACAAAGTACGCCACGTGTAGGTCGCGTCATGGTTGAAGCGTTGACGACAAAGTGTTCCACATGGGTCGCCGACGTCGACTGACGTCAAATTTGACCGTCAAGATGGCGGATTTTTCCGTGATGACGTCATCTGCACAAGTGCTACACCACTGATCATGTTACACGAAAAACAATTTTAACTGCCTGCAGTAGGTCAATGATTAAAAAAATCGAATCTTAATTCTTTATTATCTCCACAACGGTAAGCCGTATGATTCTGGGACCCACTTTTTTGGAATCCTTGACCCATGTATACCTTAAGCTTAGTTTTTGGTTAAAGATAATGTATCACGACTTCATTGTTTACATTTAATGTTTCTAAACATGGATGTTATTTTGGACTTTTGGGACATGCCAACCCACCAAATTGAAGATTTTCAGTATCAAAAGAATCAAAAGAGTATCAGTATCAAAAGAGGGGCATGCCACCAACAAATTACTCATAAGACCAAAGAAAGACGAGACATAAACAAACAAAATGTAAATAAACAATGATTTTCGTGGCCGGCGAAAATATCCGTGATACATTATCTTTAAGATCGGAGAGGGTCAATTTTTTTTAAATCCAAAGGGATCCATTCAGGGATTTTAAAAAAATAATAGGCTATGCGTATGACGTCATCAAAATCTGCTGGTCACGTTTTCTTGATTGGTCTCTCGCTGAACGGGTTCAGACATGTTTCTCAGTTCTGACAGCAATTTGGCGTCCTGACCGTTTTATCAATTCTGATATATGTAGTATAATTTGGCGGTTCTGGTGAGATAATATGAATATTCTGGCACCAATTTTATTATGGTTCCCGATCACTAATATCGGGAACCATATTGTTTTTGGTCATGGTGTCTGTGTGTGTGTCTGTGTCTGTGTGTGTGTGTGTCCGTCTGTCACGCCTCCATATCTTATCTCTTTCAGCAGCTACAGCTCTGGTAACACATCCTACCCCTAGGTTTGTCAACCTGGGCAATCCAATGAGCTAATCATTTTCAATATCCGATGCCTCCATCATGATGTAATCAACATATCAGACTTGATATTTTTTCTGTCACGCTTTTATCTGATGCCATAAGTCGGCTCCTTTAACACCTAGAGCAACAGAAACAAGTTCTACCCTTGGGTTTTCATACCCTAGGAATCGAATGGACTGGTTACTTTTGATCCGAGATGATGGGGTCATGGTGATATCGATATCACAAATTTGATATTTTGAGATAACTTGCCATATTGTCAACTGAGCAACATGAAACAAGTCTCAGTTCATGCCTGCTTATCCAAGGCCTGGACTGTGTTAAAATTCTCAGCCTCGCCTGTCCGGGTGATTGAAATATCATGAGATTTTGATATATCAAACTTGATAATTTGAAATATCTCTGCCTGTGGTAGAGATAGAGGCAT
>NMRB01003443.1:0-37128 GCA_002633025.1 Notospermus geniculatus | reverse complement strand
CTTGCTTGTAGCAACAATCTGCGAACTACCCATGGTGTCAATCTTGACAGACGTTTTCTTACCAGAAACGCCAAGACGTTGTGCAAGCCTCTCTGTACAAAAGCTAACATTGCTTCCTGGATCTAAGAACGCATAGGTTTCAATCATGACGCTATTCTTGCCTTTGACGAGAACTGGTATTATAGCCATAGTGCAGTCACCTTCTGAGGAACCGGCTCCCGTTGAACAACCAAGGATGCTTGAACAAGATGCACCGACAGCCGCCTCAGAAGCAGCAGGATCAACATGCAAAATCGTATGATGCCGCCTCGGACACTTGGAACACGTGTTCTTCACCCGACAATTCTTGCTGTGGTGTGAGGACTCTAAACAAGCAAAGCAGACACTGAGGCGCTTGAGAAACTCAAACCTTTCTTGATATGGTTTACCAGTAATCACAGCACATGCTTCTAGAGAATGCTCCTGACCCTTACAAAAGGCACACGGTTTAGAGAAAGCGACTCTGGTCGTAGGATTACTGGTCTTGGACGCAGGTTTGTCTGAAAGCAAAACATCAGGAAGGTTAGACTTGTCTGGAACCAAGACAGCCGCATCCAAACTTGATGCACCAGTAGTTGCGGTGGACGCCTTAACAACAGATTTCTTTGTCTTTGGCTTGTCTGACTTAGAACTAACAGTAGCAGCAAAGCTAGCCTTACTGGCTTTATCCCTTGACTTCCCAACTTTGTCAGAAGGAGGCTTGGTCCTGAGGACACTCAAGGCTTTCTTACCATACACAGGATCGTTTGCTTTCTTAGCCTCCCTTCTCACAAATCTGACGAAGTCGCCAAATTCAACAGGCAAATTCTTGTCTTTGATGGTCTGTACAACATTACGCCAGCGGTCATGCAAATAGTATGGCAATCTCGACATCATGCGCCTGATGTTTTCTGAGTATTCCAGGATGCGAATGGCTTGGAGCGAATGAATCGCATTCTCACATTCTAGCAGGAACACTCCGAAATCATCAAGCCCCTTGGCATCGTCTGGCTTAATCAACGGCCAGTCCAAGGCGCGCTTCACATAAGCATTTGCAAGGACCTCTGGGTCACCGTACCTTTCATCGAATTCACGCAAAATAGCAGNAAGAAATAAAAGTGGAAAATAAGAAGTGAACAAAATTGCACTTTTTTCGAAATTGTCAGTTTCTCAAACTGGGGTGAATTTTTTGCCATTTTGAAAAATATCGCCCGGAAAATCTGACGTTAATGTCTTGTCATTTTAAGAAACTTTCTGAAGATGGGAAAAAGTTCTATCTCAATTTGAAAAATTCGCCAAAATAGTCAAAATTTCCCACCGTTTGTTTTCCACTTTTATGTCTTACTCCCTTTGCATTGTAGGAATTTAATCTAATTCAGTACCGATTACAAACTCATGCACCTTTTGTGCCTCCACTGAGTCTTTCGGGGCTGTCGTGGTTTTTTGACTCCCTAACTGGATGTCTCGGTGCCGTAGAGACCCCCGAAACGATCCCAGTTGTCAGCCTGTCAGTTTACCATTTAGCCGAGAGAAAGTTCATTCTTAATAAGAGATACACGGTTCCGTCTATGAGTGGACTGCTTAGATACGCGTGTTATGGAAAATATTTTGTCCTAAAAGTCAAGAAAGGAGACGGTCCGTTAGTCAATTATCTATATGATGTACGGAATGGTACCTTTCAGGGGATACTTATGTTCGAAAACTGCCGATTATTATATGCGTTTTTGGTTTGATTCCACGCTCGTTATCCAGTGCCGTGTAAACGGTATTATTAAAGCAACAATTTATTCTATAACAAAGATGACTGAATCGATTTTACTCGACAATCCTACAACTCTGTCTTTCGCCACCTTTGCAATTGCAATTTGTGGTGACGTAATTGCTGTACACAAAATAATAAAGGAAGTGTTTTTATTGACCGTATATGGTGCGGAGAGAAAATACCAGCCCGTAACATACAAAACACATCCTTATTGGCTTCCTGGCAGAAGAACAGTTTTGTACACCATTCATTGGTTGCACACGTGTCTCTTTTGCTTGATTGGTTTTCCAGGTCCTGAGGCCATTTCGTTTCGAAGAAATCCTGGACCTTCGCATGGTCTTGTCACCGTTCCACCTGGAAGGAAATCATTCGATGACATTCATTTCATGTTTCCGCGTATCGTCGTAAGGAATAATAAATATTTCAGATTCAACCACCTGGACGGGACACTTTTTCATTTCATACGACAGAAAGGCAAGAAAGGAACGTTATTGAAATCAGTTGACATATTTCGGGGGGCTACTAAACGTGTTTAGCTCCATTTGGTGAGGATGGGTGTGTCTCAAAAAGTGTTTCGTCCGACACCAGAAAATGTTCACCATTCTTTTGTCTAGGCCTACACGTTCCCAGTTTTCAGTTGGCCATAGGTATACACGCTTTCTATAAATGGGCTGCCCCCTTTTAATAGAGTTAGAATCAACAGGAAGTGACGTAAATGGAGGATTTGCTGCTGCTGATCATGATAGGCCTAGGCCTCCATACACGACCTACCGCCGGTAGCCGTGTATGCCTAGTACATGCAGTAGGCCTAGCCTGCACATATCATGCCTACAATTCGTCCCGGCCTTCATTAGGCCTAGCAGGCTACCGGCAACCTCAGCCGAGTTAGCCTAATTTTCATGCACTGGCACTGCAGTGCATGCCAAACGATGACATGACGTCGACGAATTTCAGGATCTCTGTACTTCATAGAGTATGATGTGCAGTGCAAACTTAATCAAAACTATTTCCATGCCTGCTTTTGGAGACACCACTTCTTGAGATAAATTTACAAGTTTGGCACTTTGGTATACTCTTAAAGGACCACTGTATTGCATCTTTCTGTCGACAGCCGGCGCCACCGGCACCATGCTCCAATACTGTAGTTAAGCCTTTCGCCCCAGTGTTGGAGAATGTATGATTACAGTCTCGGTCACCCAGCCGCTGGGGATCGAACAAGTTTGTGTAGCAGAACTGCGGAACGAAACGGCTGGCTGCGCGAGACTAGTTGCATGCGGTAGTTTACCAAGTCGTTAATAGAGGTCTCCCCCTTAACGCGGGTAGGTGTAACGCAGGATTGGGAAGCAATACTGTGGTCCTTTAACATGGAAACCCCCGGCGTGATTGGTGAATTTCCTGGGTCAAAGGTCGGTCACCTTCTATCTGCATTCTGGTACGTCAGCCGTAATGAGAATTGAATAAATTTACATAATTTACATAAAATTTTCAAGTGACGTCACTGTCAGAATTCCTCCACAAATGGCGGCCAAGACTAGTCCTACCAGTCAAAAGCGACGCTATCGATAGGACCAGGTACTAGTCTAATGAAACAACACACTCACTTAAGTGTCATTGAATTACATGTCAGTAGGCCTACTTGTTGACAACCATATTGATCTAAAAACCGAGGCCTACCAACAAACTGCATCCAAATCGGTGACCGTGTGAAAGTGAAATTCCATGTTTGCATGGTTGTCATGGCAGCCTCCTCCATTTACGTCACTTCCTGTTGTTTTTTAGGAAGCGTGTAGAGACCCACTAAACACTGGCATGATTGGCGCCAAAACTGAAATATAGTCAACAGACGGCGCTGTTTGACAATCACGAGCCGTCATCACGGGTTTAACGCCGCCGTAACACACTTTCTGATTGGCTGTGATATGTGTACAATTGTACACTGTGTATTCACACTTTTTAGCTCACCCGTGAGCTCTTACAATAGTGCAGCGTCCGTCGTCGTCCGGCGTCGGCCGTCGTCGTCCGTTAGCAGGGCACGTTTTGTAACCGCTCGGGCTATTGATCTGAAACTTGGTACATATATACCCCTAGGTCAGATGACCTATGACACCAAGTTTCGGTCCGATTCGATTCTTGGCTTGGCCTCCAGGTGGCCAAAACCAAAAACACAAAAAGTGCAATAACTCCTGAACTTATGACTTGATCATCTCCAAATTTTTATCATAGGTGTATCATATTAGGATACATAACATATATCACAGGTTTTTGATTTGACCTACTTTTCAAGGTCACAGAGGTCAAAGTTCGACAAAAGTAACGAACCTGCCACAGTTCTTCATTATTTCACCAAGCGTCTTCATATCTTGCATAAACGTGTATTAGAGGGGTACCTTCAAAATTACCAAGTTTCGGCCCAATCGGATATCCAATATGGCCGCCAGGTGGCGTAACCTGAAAATCTTCCAAGTGCTATAACTCAGGAACGGCTTGACCCAGAGTGCTCAAACTTGATATTTACCTCCCTCTAGATGACCTTTACAAGCACGACAAATTTCGGCCTGATTAATCTTCCAGTATGGCCACCAGGTGGCGTAACCCGAAAATCATCAAATGTGCTATAACTCAGGAACGACTTGACCCAGAGCACTCAAATGTGCTATGTGGCTCCCTCTAGATGACCTTTATGTGCATGTGAAGTTTTGGCCCGATTGGACATCCAATATGGCCGCCAGGTGGCATAAACAGAAAATCATTGAAGTCCTACAACTTGGGAATGACTTGACCCAGATTGCTCATGACTATAACTGATATACCTCTCTCTGTCATTACACTATTATGTCCAAACGGGTGAGCACATGGTCCATGGACCATTTCATTCCAATTGGAAAGTCAATTTGGTCAGTTTTTTACCAGCAAGTCGCGCAGATTTCCAAATGGGGATTCCCCAAATCGGACAGCGAGCGCCGTCTGTTGGTCATACCACGAGATTGGCGTCAACATAGCAGTTTCTACATGTAAGCGCGGATAACGTAGTGGGTAGCGGTTTGAAACTGCGGGGGGAGTTTAGGCCGACTGGGGAAAGGCTGTTTCTTGAAACTCTACAATATTCATGCCAGACTTAGGTATCATGGAGCTCTAAATTATGGCACTGCAAACTAATTGATATATTATTAACCCTTTAAAGTCTGACAGCAGTCGAGTAATTTTGGGTGTCGGACGGAACGATAGATTTTGCTTGTGAGGTCTATACATGTATTATCAAAAACTACATTTCATTTTTGGAAAGTCAATGGCACAAATCTTTGTGATCATTTCAAAATTAAATTTTGCCCCATTTTCGTGGGTGACCAATTTTGAAACACACCCGGATAAACAACTGATAAAACCGGCAGTAAAAGCTCTCCGTCTTGGCGAGGTAAACCTAATGGGTAAAAATCAATGATGCGATACCACGCTGGTGATTCAAACACAAAATTATTTTATTCGTACGCGAAGTCGTTGATGCATAACTAATGGTGCTTGTCGTATTCGCAGTTCATGAAGAGGTGAAAATCGTTGCTATCAGTGAGACTGGTAGAAACCTTGATTGTTCCAAACTTAATATTGACGGTTATCATACTATTGACACTGATCTCTATAATAACTCCGGTAGAGGACAAATTCTGTATGTTCACGAATCACTACTTTTTAAAAGACGGCATGACTTGGAGGACCCCAGAATTGAATATATGTTCTTTGAAATTAGTTGTAGCTGTATATTAAGATTATCTTTTACTCAATATATAGGTCCCCATCCCAATCGTTTGAAGTAAGGAACAGTTTCTTTGATGCACTCAGTGAGTCCCTTACTTGGTGCTAACGACATTCTTGTCATGGGAGGCACATCGAAACATGTAATGTGTAAAAACCAGCCATGGGCGCAGCCATCTTTGATGCAATGCATTATGTCCATAAATTAGCCAGGACTCTGTATAAGAATGCGAAGAAATTGTCAAATATTTCCTAAAATCTCTCGTGGTGCTGGTAGTAGTGTTATGGACATCCAGGCGTGCCACAAATGGCGTTGTCTTCGAAGGGATAAAAAACAAGCATTTTTCTGTCGGGCCCACAAACGTTTCTTGAGAAATAATCTTTTAAACCAACCGGCATTAGGCCTAATATTATACATTCTTAGTGCCTGGTCCCAATAAGGAGGTTTTTATTTCAATCAGGCATTACGTCTGGTATCCGCGCGACAGCAACTTCAACTTTGTAATGAGCATAGCTATACTTAATAACTATGCAATGATGCCATAGCCAAATGTATTCAGTGTCAGTCCACGGATAGACCATGCAAAATCAGCAAAAAGTGCTAAGGTGGGAGGTCGGCAGATCTGGCTCAAATTCCTACCAGAAGGTGGTCTTGGGGCACAATAAAGACAGGCCAAATATTTCGGAGATTGGTCACACCGTTTGGGAGTAAGGGGCTAAAATACAGCCAAAAAAATACATTTTTTAAGATAACAGCAATTTTCATCAAAATACTGTCCATTTGAGTGAATTTTCAGGCGTTGGCAGGCAACAGCAGTAGATATTTTTTATATGTCAATGAAAATAGATGTCCCCTGTATTTTTTTCCCATTTTTCGTTTGTTCCAAATCACTCTTGATTTAAAGGTGCAGTGCTTTTTTGCACTCTTGTCAAAAAAGGTATGGTTTGGTCTACAAAGAATTACGGACCCTCTGCAGGGGTGAGGAAGGTGAGCACATCAGGGAAAGGAGTAGGGGGATGTCTCTCTTTATTAAAGGAATAAAATCTTTGCCCGCTCTTTCCATTGTAGAGATATGCAGGTGCATAAATGCACTTAACTGATGTACTACGAATGTACACGAACATCAAAATGTCTATATATACACAGGCATATCTCTGCAATGGAAAGAGCGGGCAAAGATTTTCTTTTTGTTTTTTAAAGATGGAGTCTCACCCTACAATTTCAGACCAGTTTTGTCAACCAGGACCCTGCAGAGGGTTGACCCATTTTAACCCCTATTTTGCTATATACACCCAACCAGCCAATTAATTGGGCCAATATTTTGCTTGCCTTTGTCCCTCACCAGGGGGTAACTACACACCAAATTTCATTGCAATCCGCCGACCCCCACCTTAGCACTTTCTGCATGGTCTATTCATGGACTTACACTTCATTGCCTACCAAAAAAGCTGTCGGTTTTCTTGTGAAGTCGGCGATGACAAAATTACGCCGGCCAATCCCACATCAATCATTATTCAGAGGCTCAATGTGGCGTATTGTGTACTAGTGACACAAGACCTTTGCGCCTTTTCAGTCATCCAACTTTCGTCCACTGACAACGCCTTACGTCACCGCTAATAATCAGTTGAGCCAACCAGCGGATAGGGGTGGAGCCTGATCAATCATCATGAGTTTGGACATGAGAAATTGATTCTACCCTTGACTGCTGGGTATTCGAAAAACCTGGACGATGGACGGTGGACGATGGACGATGGACGGCTCCTGTCAGCATCATCGATCTCCACCGCCTGGATGATAATTATCTCATTTCCGACATACCTCCCAGCATCAACATGAATTTAAAGTGACAACTGCGCAGGCCTACGACAAACATGATCAATCACGCATTACAGCGTTCAGAATTATATCTTCTCTTTCTACATTGTAGACTGGCGGTAACCGCCGATAGATTTCGTCATTTTCACGAATTTTCTCTGCATGGCACGTTTGACGCCTTGGAACACTTCCGGCAAACAGCCATACAGTGAGATTGTTGCTGGAAATGTCTGAAAATTAATGATACACCTACTATAATTTGGGAATAGCGAGATAAGACTAATCTCTCCAACTTTTCAAAAGGGACCCATAGTAAATTGTCAAGGACTTAGGGCTGTAGGCCTAGTTGGAGGCTATCCTTCATCTCACGATTTACGGTGAATATCAACCTCACTACACCTCTTGGTCGATTCTTAGGTGCATGGTTGTGGCAGGTATGTCGGAAATGAGAATTATCATCCAGGTGGTGGAGATCGATGATGCTGAAAGGAGCCGTCCATCGTCCATCATCCATCGTCCATCGTCCAGGTTTTTCGAATACCCTTGACTGCACCAACTAATGGGCATGCGCACGATCTACTGAGCATGCACAAGATCTACTGGGCATGCGCAGCTTATTGCATAGGCCTGTAATGCTATATGTTTCGGTGTGCATTTTTGTCCTCACTATCTTCCCTCCTTTCTTTGCAATGTCGCTGGATACAGCATTGCTTGTCTAGTCAAGGGCTATACTCATAACTGAAGGAAAGCTAGCGAACCTATCCAAAGTGAGTCACATTGACCTTCTGTACCTGAGATGGCACCTACGTGGGTCAACGTACCTCATTCAAGACAGGGGATGAGGTCATATCAGTTGTACGGCCTACATGACAGGTATTCCACACCAATTAGGTTTATATACTCTAAATTGCCTTGACCCTTTTGAGTGGAGCCATCTCTCCCGCTGAACGAGGCCCACAGTCCCCTGCATCTGGTTACTCCATCTGTTACTCTACATCCTCAATGTAGTTGCCTTTAGGGCCAGTTAAATAGGTCGACGTGACCTACTTTCGGTTTTCAGTGTAATTGATCATGAATAAGGGGAAACTTTCGGCCGGGTGTATGGCGAAGCAAGAATCGTTCTTGTAGCTAACCCGGCTAAAACCTGTTCTTAAGAACCCAGGTTTAGTAGTTTCAAGAATGTTTGACGAAAATTACGGCTCGTTATGAAGTAAATGTAGAAGTTAAGGAAAGAGTTCAAAGCGTTTAAGAAGTACGAAAATACCCCGATGATTAAGTCAACGTCCTTCGGTATTTTTATTGCGTTAGGAAGTATTCTAATTATGCCTACTATTTGATACAGTCCGCCCGGTGTTTCTAGGACCACAAAAGTAATAGCTACAGCCAGCACACGTGCTATGGAAGATTTCAACTGTGTGGTGATGTGCTGGGTATTACGCGAAAGATCTTGCTTTGCGGCTTGTTTCAGCGTCGCTGTAATTCGGTAGGTAAAAAATATTAAAATACCAATCGGGAACACCGCGCTGAGAATTATATGAAAGCTCGTGACGTATATTATCGTGAAATAAGGATTCCAAAAGAGTTTAGCGGGACCCCACCAAGGCTTCTTCATGCCAGAGCACGGGTCATAACGATATGAGACCTCGTAGCTAAAGACCAGTGGAATACGGTAGATAAAGGCTGACAAATTTATAACTCCAACAGCGATGTAGGCCTTCTTTTTCGTGCACATGAAGGCGGCCTTCAGTGGTTTACAGACAGCCACAAACCTCTCCGCAGTAACGCAGACTGTGAGATAGATAGAAACAGATTTTGCAAACCAGGCCAACGTTGTCCAATAGGCATATGAAACTTCATAAAACTCTCTGTACGCGGAGAGTACACCGTAGTAGTAGTTAAATTGTGGAGTGGTGTTCGTCAGTAGGTTTATACTGAGGACGAGGTTTTCGGCGACCGCGAGCGCCATCAACAGGACGGACGTGGAAGTAAAGGGCGTCTCCTTGGCGAGGACAACACAAGCAAGAGTATTACCAATTAATCCGAACACTCCAACGAATATAGAGATTGGAATATTAACCATGAACGTCAACCATTCTTTCGGGTTGTAAACTTCAACCAACCGTCGATGGTTCATTCAACAGGTTATTTTGAAGATTTTAACCGGTGACTGCATCATATACACTGCAGGAATGGTCGTTCCCGGTCAGAAAATCAACACGAACCAACTCCGAAAGCATATTCAGGCCGCGTTGCCTTAAAGCAAATGGCTCGCGGGGTTTGTTTTTATTTTTGATGGTACCTCCCATACAGAGTGAATCTAGCCTCCACGCAAAGCCGTGCTCCAGTCATAGGCAAAACCTGTGCAAATATGCGAACGTGCACCTGGGGACGAGGTTCCATTAAAAAATTGTTAAAATGGATTCATGACATTTTCAAATTCAGTCGGTCAAAATGTACATTTTGTACTAGTCACATTGATTTCGAAGCGGCAGATTTTGCAGAATACGCCTCCGAAGTTTGGCTGTCTAATACAGTACATCATCCATTAAACTAAAATCCTTCTTTCGCCTTTTTCTCAAAACGGCGCTTGATATTGAGGACAGGTCAACAAACAACTGTCAACAAACCCCGCGAGCGATTTGCTTTAATGACGTCTGATGGGATCATAGGAGTTGCAACAACTTAACGTATTATTTAAGCTGTGGTTAGCACCAGTATCCTGAGAACGACGTAGGCCCTATTAAGTTGCGTCTGGCATTCTACTTTCGTGACAGTATCCTCGACTAACGAATTATAATAGCACGACTCGTGACTCCTTGTTGCGTTTTGCGCCAAATAACAATAGGGAATTTAAGAAATCAAAGATAAACGTTAACTTTACGACAACGTTATTTTTCATACTGCGAATTCACCAGGGCCCAGTTTCACAAAGAATCTTAAGTCTAAAGTTTGACTTAAGTCGTCATGTGACCAGGTTTCAGCAAATCAGATGGCTTCATTTCAGACTTAAGTTTTTTCTTAGACTTAAGATTCTTTGTGCAACTGGGCCCAGATTTTATATTGCATTTTCGGTACAAAAATAACGTTGTCGTAAAGTTAACGTTTATCATTTGATTTTTTCCTCCGTCTTTGCTTTGAATGTAACTTGTAGGTTCCCTCTCACTCTCTCGGAAGTAGAATGACTAAGGTAGTGGTTTCTGCGAATCATACTATGTGGCGTAATATCACCATCAGGTTCATATTACCGGTATGTTCATATCGGCATTGGAACTTTTTTCGTCGGAAGCTTCTCATGTTTCTACACTGCTGGTGTAGTTTGCCTTCAGAACTAATCGATGTTTACCTGAGGCAAGAAGCTGATATTTTGTGTTGATTGCTTTTTTGTACAACGACTGAACGCACCACGCCCTCATTTGTATTTTGTGCTGTCCTCTTGTTGTCCTACATTACTCCGTGATCAAATACATAGACAGTAGGAGGGACAATCAGCAGGCCTACTTGCAATTCTGCTTGTTTATCAACAGGCCCTTTAAAATATGCCCTTTTCACATAAAACAAGGCAAGCTGAAAATGGCCTAAGCCAAGACGCGTCTATTTCAGCGATCTTCATCCTAACATGCGAAGTTACATCTTGTGGGCAAATTCGTATCTCCCTGAGACATCTATGTTATCGCGAAAACTCCTGCGTCTGTGCCCGTTTCGTGGAAACACAACGCTAGCTCCCGCAGCCGCGCCCGCACACATTGGGAGCTATTTTTTGCGATCCTTGCTTGGACCGGTCCGGGATCGGTTATTATTCCTAAGTGTAAAGGGGCTACAAACTTGGCAAAAACATCTTGTTTTTCGGTGGCAGCATGCATGAATAGTGAGTGGGTCGCTGATATGCAATAGGTACCATGCTCTGTTTATTCAGGATCGTTTACGTGTGTGCAATTCCGTTGGTGACGTGTCAAATAAAGAAAAAATCGATGCACTTCATGGCTCGTGTGGTACGAGTTGTATTGGGGAAAGGAAAATTCACTGGTTTCCCCGCTACCTCAACAAAGCGTGCGAGAAGTCGAGCGAAGAAAATGGGGCAAAATTCAACTTTCAAATGATCACAAAGATTTTAGGCCGTGGGACGAACGCTGAAAATGTGGCTAGAAATGAGGTTTCGTTTGACCATCTGCGGGATCAGCAGAAAACAGTGGTTTTTTGGTAATATGGGGGTGCTGATTTCAAAAATGAAGTTTTCTGGGGTGTAAAGTTGCACATTACCCCAGAAATTGGACCCTTTCAGGGCCTAATGGCTTCAAAGTAGGGGGCAAAAATTTGATGTCATCAAATCATGGCAAGATGGGTATCAAATTGAAAGTCTATAAGAGTACTTTGACATTGACTAAATTTTAGCCCTCCTGAGTCAACCCCAGGACCTTGAGGGGGTCAAAAAAGGGCCCATAATGGAAAGTTGGGCCCCCTCCCAAGGCCTGGTGAGGCGCTACAGGTCGTCAAACATAATTTATTTCAACAGTACTGTGATAGACCTTCATGATGATACCCATGTTGACACCCCAGGGATAAGGGGTTTTGAGATGTTATGTAATAGTACTGAAAAAGGGTAAAAAAATATAACCCCCACAACCCTTGCCCAAATGATGTCGATATAGGGTTCAATGTGAAGGGTTAGAAGAGTACTACGACATGAAATGATATTTATCCATCTGTAGTACCAGTGAAGCCCGTGAGAGGGGGTCAAAGTTCCCTTTTTTTCATTTTCAACCCTTCCCTTTAGGGTCCATGGTTTAGTTAGGGAAGATAAAAACCCTCCCATGTTAAAGTACTCTCAAATACCTTCAATTTGATACCCATGTTGCCATGATTTGATGACATCAAATTTTTGACCCCTACTTTGAAACCATTAGGCCCTGAAAAGGGTCCAAGTTCTGGTGGGTAATGTGCAACTGTACACCCCAGAAAACTTCATTTCTGAAATCAGCACCCCCATATTACCCAAAACCCACTGTTTTCTGTTGATCCGGCAGATTGTCAAACGAAACTTCACATTTTTCACACTTGTCCCATGGCCTATTTGTGCCATTGATTTTCCAGAAATCAAATATAGTAATCAATAATATAGACCTTTAGCTATTAGTTTCTCCATCTGGGATGTACAGTGTACACTTAATTTGGAGGACGGTATCAAAAAGTATTGAGCTTACCAGCAAAATATATCGTTCCGTCCGACACCAAAATTTCTTTCTATTGTCAGACTTTAAAGGGCTAATAGATCAATCAGTTTTCAGTGTCAAAATGATACCTAGATCTCACATGAATATTGTAGAGTTTCAAGAAACAGCCTGTCACCAGTAGACAAAAGAATGGTGATTTTTTGGGGGGTGTCGGACGGAACACTTTTTGAAACACACCCATATTTTGTTTGTACCTTGAACACGTATAAGGTTCACATATCAAATGGGTTAAATATTATTTTGCCATGGGAACCGAGGTTACGCTTTTTACGACACACACTTTTCTCAAACACTAAAGAAAGGAAAATGACATTATTTTTTTTCCATGAATGATAACGATGATTAAATTTATACATATCAGGACTTATTCCCACCAGACGACGACATGTCCCCTTATCCAACAGACTTATTTGATGGATCACGAAATGACAACAGTCCAATCAGTGTCAGGTGCCATATGACCCCGGTGAAGTCGGCAAGGGTCAGTGGATCACGAACGCATAGGTGTACCCATCCCCCAGCCGACTCCGAAACACTAGAGGTCAATTAAACTGGAACGCCGTAGAATATATCAAGTTCTGAAGTGAACAAGAAAAGGATATCGGGGCGATGTCAATGGTTTCCGATCGTGAAGACAGTGGCCAATCTATACCACTAGCCAATTTTCAGTTGAAGTAATGAGAAGTTACAAATCCAGAGCTGGTTTACTCTGACCTTGACCTCTGACATTGAGAAGTATTGCGTTACTGGAACAGGAATCTTTGATTAAACCTAATGGAGACGGTTATTGCAGGTTTCTAATTAGTTTTCTCATGAAATTCTGAGCAGATTTGAATTTTTTTTCCCTGTGCGACCTTGACTCGACCTCTGACCTTGAAGGTCATTGCGTAATCTGAAAGGTCACTCTTGACAGCCTTGGTGTACGTGAAGGTTTTATGCTTCTACCGTCACCAGGTACTGACTTATCTCATACTCTCAAATTTGCATATCAAATCTCGTCATCCGAGCAAGTGCAACTGAAAATTTCAGTTGCAATAACATCCTTGGATGAGATATGATGTTGCGATACCAGTTTCAAGTCGCTTACTGAGCCAGATCTCCCAATATGTCAAAATATTATATTGATATATAAATATTATGAATGATGCTGACCCTGGAGAATAAATTTGTTGAAGCGTGTCTTTCCAAGGGCCATAAACTTAGGGAAGGAACTTGTTACTAGTACTCTACGTGGCCCCGGCAACAATTTATTCAAAAAACAAATGTGTGACAGACAAAATCTCAACCTTTGATATATCAATTTCGCCATGAACCAGGTATCCGAGACCTGAAATTTTCATTCCATCTTGTAGGTCAGGTCATGTTACCAGTCTGAGGGTAGGTCACATTTCCAGGTCTGTAGCTCTTGCAGGAACAAAGTTACAGATGTGACGAACTGAACAGACAGAGAGACAGGCGGCCAGAGCCAGGCAGACAGAGACAAACAGGCAGACATCATGACCAAACACAATATGGTTTCCGATCTTGAAATTGAAAACCATAATTACCTTCTTCTGAAACATCTTAGCTGGCGGATACCTCACAGCTTCCTGTTTCTCCATGAATGTCCCACGCCGGTCGCTCATCTGACAGACAAGATTGCCGTGTGTCGAAGTCATTACGAATGTTGTACATTTCATGACCTTAACACAGACGGCAGAACATGAAATAAGTGATTTTTCTTCTTGATGACCCAAAGAAGGTGACCGCAAACTCCAACCGGTCACGACAATTTGGTAAACAGCGATATTTCCAGTGACTTTCATTTTTAAACTGCCCGAAAGGCAGCGGTTGTGGTAAAGCGTTCGCCTATTGCGTAATACGTCTCNAACAAAAGACTAGTTGTCGGAACACTTTCCCAAGAAATGGCACACTTTGAAGATCAAACAACATGCGTGTCGTAAAGTTCGTCGTTTTTTCTACCCAGTCCACCCCTTTCGGTGGCATTATTTTCAACAGACATAGAGTACTCCACAAGTGAACTGCATGCATGCTGCCAATTTTCCAAAAACAGGGCGGCCATATTTGATCTGGATTTTACTTCCTGGTTCTCTTCTAATGTACTGAGCGTGTATGCTGTCTATGAAATGCTGGTCAAGACATCCTTGCTACCCCAGGTTCTATGGGTTTGTGGCATTGCTGCCACTACCTGAATGTGTCATTTACATGCTTCTTCTCTGAGAAAATTGTACCTGTTTTTCATGTTTGGCGAATTTCTTTGTTTTGGATTACATAATATAATTCACTTGTAATTCTTGGGATTTTGCTTATTTCCTGTGTCTATACAGCACAGTGATCACAATGGACCCAAACAAAAGTCAAGTGGGGGTGTCTTTACTGCTCTTCTCAGAGGGGCCTGGATTGAAGCACTATGAAAATTCACAATGATAGCTCGCCCTTAAGCCCTGTTCACACTGCAGGGGCGGTGCGACGCGGTGCGATTCGCGCCTGATTGTTTCTACTGTTGAACGGCCATGTCGATTTAGAGGAATCAGAGGAATCGGAGGAAAATTCAGTCTGCAGCCCATCAGTCACACACAATCACATGACTAGCATGTACTAAATATATAAACACAGCCACGTGGTTGTGTAAACGTCATAACAGCTTTTGAACTTGCAATTCGGCCCTTTTCTCCTAAAGTGCTGGCTTTCGGCCCTCAAGTCATTTTAACTGTCTTATCACCAACCTCGATGATGATGAGGTTATTATAACAACTCAATAGCCAAGGAAATGTTATGAATTAACTATTCTGATAATTTTATATTTTATCTTATGGTGATTTTTTCTGGATTTTCCAGCCCGATTCCTCTGATTCCTCCGATTCCTCTGATTCCTCTAAATCGACATGGCCCTGTTGAACCTATAACTGTTCACACTTGTGGTGCGGTAAGAAGGCTGAAATCCTTTGTTTAGATCGCGCCGCGTCGCACCGCGCCTGCAGTGCGAACTAGGCTTTGCTTCGACATAATGATTATGTGTACGGCTTCGTGTCTCGACATGATATGAGGAAGGAAGGTATTGTTTTTGAGAACAGATTGATCGCAGGCTATAAATCAAAGACGTTTTGGTCACCAACAATACGTGTACGGTACCTTAATCACTACAATAGATGAGATTTATTTATTCAGTGTGTTTTCATGTTGTTTTGGGGAGTATGTGTATGAAGTGGAAGTGATTAGGGTATTGATTGACCAATCGATCGACGTTCTGCAAGTATTGATAAGCGCACGTGCAATTCATCACTGGCCGGTTGGACAATAGACTGGTTCCCGTCTTTGGCTGCACTCGCTTTCCGCTATTCAAAGACAGCCACGGGGTACCAGTGTTATGACGTCACGAGCTACTAGTATATTTGTTCGGGGAAAACCCTTTCCGTTATCCAAGATGGCGGTGTGGTATTTCGTGGTAAGTGAACAATTTGGTGGCAGCCGAAGCAGTTTGAGAGCCTCAGAAGTGGATTACATCGTATTTCGGAGAATAAATTTTCATGGCTGTATTGATTTGCACACACGCCAGGCACAAATTCTGAGTACGTTCTAGGTGTTGAGCAGGCCTTGTGGACTAGGGGACTTATCCTCTCGCAAAACCCTGTTCGTTGGGCATCTCCTGATAGAAGGCCGACTCCTATGCACAGATACATGTATATGCTGCTCAGTGTTATCGGTGTGCATCTCATAGCCACGATCTGTCAAATGGCACAGCTCTCAGTAGGAACACGTGGATCTGATCTAATTTTAGTTACAAACATTGCGCAAAAGCTGCGCAGTAGCGATGCGCAACGAGGATGCGCAGTGACGTGGACAGGAATTCCTGTCAAAATGGCTGCTCCGTGCCTGTCTTTGTATAGCGGAACGTGAGCGACAGCGGGAGTGCAGCGGCAAAGACGGGAACCAGTCTAGTTGGGCAATACTACAACGATGGTTGCCTGCGACGTCGTTGTTGCCAGTCTCGTCGGTGGTCGCATGATTTTGGTCGGAGGTGTTCGCCACGCTAAAAGGGCGGCGCACACTGGCGACTAAAATGGGGGCGACTACCGATGCGACTACTTCGTCGCATGCGACTATTACCTTTGAGGTCGGTCAGTGATGTCATCCGCGACATCACTGATCTTCCACAACAAAAACTAAAAAAACTAAAACTTAAACTCGTGATAATTCATTGATAACAATGATCGAAAATTGTCAGAATCCTGACAAAATTTTCAGTGACGTCATGATTTCGCTACATCGGATATCAAGCCGGTTGTGCAGTGTTCTGACCCTATAATTCGGAATATTCTCACTTCCGATACCTGTACAGGCCGCTGCAGAATCAGACCTGATACTGGTACACCTAAAACATACAGAACACCCGGCATTTTGACACTTTTCACACGTGATGTACAACTCGTTTACGAGATACCCCGATATCCCATAACAGCGCATGAGTCATGTTCTCTTTTAGACCAGTATTGACGCGGCGCCTGCCTGACCTCTGTATCGCACCATCAGTCAGTGCCATCATACAGCAGGTCAGGGAACCAGACTAATTAGAATGTCGCCAACGAGAAAAAAAGCGACGCGAGCGCCACCTGTTGTCTTCGTCTCGCAATATCCTTTTCGTGGTGTATGCTGTCTTCGTTTCGTGTCGCAGATTGTTTGTGCTCAACAACACAAACATTTTCTCCATGCAAGACATGTTATGATGTATTAAAGATACATTCTTTATGCAAAACAATTTCTTAAGCATGGCGCACACGAGCGATTTTTCTAGGCGACTAGCCTTGCGACTACAGGAGCGACTGAACATATTTTTAGTTTTTTTAGTTTTTTTTGACTCGTTTGCGACTATGCTTCACTGGGAGATCAGTGATGTCGCGGATGACATAACTGATCGACCTCAAAGGTAATTATCGCATGCGACCTAGTAGTCGCATCGGAAGTCGCCCCCATTTTAGTCGCTCGTGTGCGCCATGCTCTACTCTTACAGAAAAAGTGTCTCCTGCATGGTTGTTTGTTCTCGTTTCGCAACATAAACATTTTCTACATGGTAGTTTGTTCTCGTTTCGCAACCTCTCTGTTCTCGTTTCGACGTCCCTTTTTTGCACTGATAACCGCCCATAGTATACATCGTCGTCAAGGGCATACAACGGATACGGCATACAACGGATTGGTTCTAATTCTTTTCACCACAACTTGTCTGCGAATATTGACCATATACTTTAGTCAATCTGACGAGTTACTTGTCATGGCGAGTCGCACATTTCTGTGACGAGTTCAGTTTGTCTAGATGACAAGATCACTGGTTATGACGACAAGTTGTAGGTGGCAGTACATTACTGCGCATGCGCATCCCTCACGTCCATCGCTTAATTTCAAATGCTAAACATGCTGTCAGCATGGACATCATGTCGCCTCATTTGCCGCGTGGGTTTAAGGGCTCCGCACACTAGCGATTTTTTCGAGCGATTTTGTAGGCGACCGGCCTTGCGACCACAGAAGCGACTGAACATTTTTCAGATTTTTTTGTTTTTGTTGACTTGTTTGCGACAAATGCTTCTTTGGAAGATCAGTGATGTCGTGGATGACATCATTGATCGACCGCAAAGGTAATTACGGCAGGCGACGTAGTAGTCGCATCGGTAGTCGCCCCCATTTTAGTCGCCAGTGTGCGGAGCCCTTTAGGGGTTAGGTCTAGTAGTTTGTATGATAGTTTCGTAGGTTTGAATCCCATCGTAGGCTTAGAAATTTGGTAGGGTTTTTCTTTTATTCGTAACTGTGGTTACTACTTGTAACTACCGCACAACAGTCTCTTGGGGCTGGAATTTTATCTTTATCTTTTCATGTTTAGTCTGAATGACAAGATGTATTTCTTTCAATGGTAAGATGTCTCCTTTCCGAGGATGACAAGTTCAGAACTTGTCAATTGACAAGATAGACCCTGTCAATTTAAGCATATGGCTGAGAACGAGTTCCAGCTTGTCAGTACGACAAGAAATTTTTGGAGTGTACGGCATACAACTGCTGTGGAAGGATGACAACGTGTAGATGTTATCTCCCCTGTTGGAGTGAGATTTTCCGGTGAGGAGGAGAGGACCATCACTCGTCTGTTGCGTACATCGCAACTCGGACGATACTCACTTTCTGGCCACGTGTTTTCCTTTCAACAAAATGCATTAACGACCCGTCATTTGGGCTGAACTCGAAATGATCGTTATTGGTGTCATAGGTTTTAGGGTAAAATAAAGTCAATGTTTCATGAAATGTGAACATGCCGTTTCCTTGTTTCACGAGACCGTTCTTGGGGTCAGGGATCTGCTCCAGTGCCACAGCGCAAGGCAAGGGAACGCCTATCAGGAAGAACAGGCCAGACCAAAGGTCAAATTTAAGTTTGAATTCGCGACATGCTTCAAAAAGTATAGTAAGAAACCCAACACGGTATTTCACTGGTTCATATGCGAATTCTCCAACATGGGATAACAAATAAATGTTTCGAGATTCCATCTCCAAGAGGTAATGTATTCCCTTCCGAAATCGGAATGGTGGCCCTCTTAAAATAACACGACGGCCGTTTATAAGAATAAGGTCGAAATCGGGTGGTAAACCACAATGATCCAGCCGCTCTTCCAATCAAAGACCCATGTCATACGCCTCTGAGCAATTATTATTGGTCGGAATTTACCGGTGCTGGTTATCCTATAGTTAAACCAGCGTTTATCCTAAGGAAATAATGTTTGTCGAGAATGATCCTGTATTTCTGTGGGCTATTAAAGCGATTTGTCAGCCAAAAAATTTGAATGCAAAATGGGACGAATATTCGTTTACAAACACTCATTTCCTGCATTCTGATTGGCTGTGAGGGCAATGTTTACAAACATCATCCTTCTGTTTACAAAACGACTGACGATTCGCTTTAAGATATAATTTCGTTTATAAACGTAATGTCCGGCTGTGAATGAGGAGAAACATTAGGCCATTTTACACGGCCCCGGTGCGTTCCGGATCGAGACTAGATCGAGGAGGGTTCGGTTATTTTTCCCCGTGTAAAAGCGAAACAACTGACCTCCACCTTCCTCGGGTCAGTTCAGTGCGCCGCGTGAGTCACGGGAAGGTGGAGATAGGTGGAGGTAGGTTCAGGCTGGTTATTCTCTCGTGTAAAGGCGAACTGACCTCCACCGGCCTCGTGCGGGATTGAGCACGCTATATGAATGGCATCACTGGCGCATTTGCTGTAAGTTACCTGTGAAGAAATCATGCACCAGATTTTCTCAAGCACTGCTCATGTTGTTAGAAGCAGATACTTTATCGATTTTTAGCTCACTGGGGTGAGCTATTACGATGGTGCAGCGTCCGTCGTCCGTCGTCGTCCGTTAGCAGGGCACGTTTCGTAACCGCTGGAGCTATTGATCTGAAAGTTGGTACATATATACCCCTAGGTCAGATGACCCATGACACCAAATTTCGGTCCCATTCGACTCTCAGTTTGGCCACCAGGTGGCGGAAACCAAAAACACAAAAAGTGCAATAACTCCTGAACTAATGTTTAGATCATCTCCAAATTTTTATCATAGGTGCAGCTAATAAGGATACATAAAATATATAACGGGTTTTTGATTTGACCTACTTTTCAAGGTCACAGAGGTCAAAGCTCGACAAAAGTGACGAACCTGCCACAGTTTGTCATTATTTCACCGAGCAACTTCATATCTTGCATAAATATGCATTGGAGGGGTACCTTAAAAATACCAAGTTTCGGCCCGATTGGACATCCAATATGGCCGCCAGGTGGCGTAACCTGAAAATCAAGTAAGTGCTATTACTCAGGAACAGTTTGACGCAGAGTGCACAAATTTGATATTTACCTCCATCTAGATGACCTTTACATGCATGTCAAATTGCGGCCTGATTTGACTTCAAACATGGCCACCAGGTGGTGTAACCCAAAAATCATCAAAGCGCTGTAACTCAGGAACGCCTTAACCCAAAATGGTCCAATGTGCTATGTGGCCCCCTGCAGATGACCTTTATGTCCATGTGAAGTTTCGGCCCGATCGGTCATCCAATATGGCCGCCAGGTGGCGTAACCCGAAAATCATCAAAGTGCTGTAACTTAATATGGCCGCCAGGTGGCATAACCCGAAAATCATCAAAGTGCTGTAACTCAGGAACGACTTGACCCGAAGCGCTTTAATGTGCTATGTGGTCCCCTGCAGATGACCTTTATGTGCATGTGAAGTTCCAGCCCGATCGAACATCCAATATGGCCGCCAGGTGGCATAACCCAAAAATCATCAAAATCTTTTCTGGGAATGACTTGACCCAGATTGCTCATAACTGATGTGTACCTCCCTCTGTCATTAGACTATTATGTCCAACCCAGTGAGCACATGGTCCAAGGACCATTGCATTAGTGATTATTTTTGGGATATTTCCTACTTGCGATGACTGTAAATGTTGATACACGCCATCTAGTGGCACGCATTTGAACGAACCGACCTAGAACTAGATGCCATGTTAACGCCGCGACGCGGCCAATCTCAATCTGAACGTCAGAGAACGATTCGTACTAGCATCGTATCTCTGATGTATATCGGACAGCGCCATATTGCTCCGGGATCTACTTCTTCGGTCATGCTCGACAAGACTGTTCAAATCTATCGATCTGAATGATCAAAGTTACCAATTAGGGATTGTGAGTGTTGTTACACATAGAAAAATGAGTTGAAGCATGTTACCTTACCTGATGAAGGGTCACTCACGCTATAGCAGCAGGTTGAAATTCTCAAGTGGTGAAGTGAAGGCTGGTCGGCCATTTTGTTTCGACATTGTAACGTTGTCCATCCTCGGTGTTATCACTGCCTAAAATGTGCCTTAATTCACTGAATAACTTCAGATTCTACAATAAAGAAAATTATCCCACCGACATAATGTGCAAAGAACCCATTTATACGTGAAAAAGTATCAGCATTGGTCTGCACTATATCAAGTGCGGAAGGTTACGGTCAATGTCACAGACAAACCACTCACTTGCGGCGAATCACTGAATTATCTCGTGATTTGCGAGATGATTACCTACGCCGAGGCTCCTATATACAGTCGAGGTAGGTTACGATGGCCGCCCGAATGTAGCCGAGTACCTCCAAAGATGACGTCGATTGGGCCAATCTGCGAAGCAAACTGACGTCAAATGTGGAACACCGCTGTGATATGGTTACATGTATGTAAATAATTTTTCGAGAATGACATGACCAATGCGCGTTTGAGGCTGGAACGCATGGGGAACGATGAAGACCGTAAAAACTGAAGTACAAGACGTGGAATTGAGTCAGCAGAGCGTGCAATCATTATTTGCGGGCCTAATTTAAGTTTGGTGTCACTACGCCGCCGCCTGGTTGCCCAGGTGCTAACTCAAGCCGAGCGTGGTGGAATCACGACGTCGCCCCTGTTGCGCATGCGTATCTTCCCCAAATGTGGACCCAGGCAGGCTCGAACGAACCGCGACTCGGAGCGTATCAAATACACCCGAACCATGGAGAGGTACACCCCTCCATGGTTCGGGTGTCCAAATCCCATCATTCTATGCCAAGCCACTGTTGTCGACGTTACAATTAATCCACACATAGGCCTAGGCCTACTCATACATGTATCTCAAGCCGCCCAGAGGCCTGAACCAACAATGACTGGTCCCGATTCCTCTGGATCGAGGCGGGTTACTGAACCTACACCGTGTAAAAGCGATCAATCCATCCTGAACCGAACCCGCCCGAGGAGGGTGGAGGTAGGTTTCCTCGAACCAGCACGGGTTGGTTCTAAACCTGGCACTGGCACGCTGGCACTGGCACTGGCACTGGTATCATATTATGGCCAGAAATCATGAAAAATTGTATATTTACGTAACAGTTATTACCTTGGAAGATATTAGGGCCAACCAGTTTAACATGGATCAATTAATGTTGAAAATAATTTTAATTTTTTTTCTAGTTTTTTAGATTTTTCAACATAATTGATCCATGTTAAACTGGCTGGCCCTATTATCTTCCAAAATAATAGCTGTTAGGTAAATATACCTTTTTCATGATTTCTGACCATAATATGATGCCAGTGCCAGTGCCAGTGCCAGCGTGCCAGTGCCAGGTTTAGAACCAACCCAACCAGCACCGTGTAAAAAGGCCCATTCTAACAGATAGTTCGTTAAACACAAACTATCAAATTATTGGTCCATATATTCACCAAGACATGCCGATGCGAATCGCCCTGACGGGCTCTCGAAGGGTGAATATGCAATAGCCTACCTTCACTGTTTTGAATAAAAAAATCAAATTTACCAAACTTTTTAAAGGTTGCTGTATCAAAATCGTCGGTCTTTCCGAGTATACGGATGATTGTCTGCTGAACCAAATCGACAGGAGGGTGCAAAGGCATTTTAGGGAAGCAGGATCCATGCACTTTGAATACCCCTAACCGTATTGGTGTTGGATGACTATCCCAAAATCAACGATGTCCCGAATTCATTATACAAAGTCGTATAATTGGTTGGGAGAGTGACTGTTTGTTGTTTGTGCTTGATCAACTTCTGTTTTTTTGTAGTATAACGCCAACTAACAAAAGTGATATCTCGCTTGAAAAAAAGCAACAAAAAGTCAGAGCTGTCGTAATTTGTGCAGACGTACTCGGATCTGCAGTTTACTCCTGCAAAACCTAATATTATTCTGGGAATGAAGCTGACTATCAATTCATGACTTGTATTCTTAAAGTGTGTAACATAAATTATAATGAAGTTTGGTTTTGGACGACGGCACCAAACAGCGAATATATGCCTGTTAATAAAATAGAAGGACACATCAATGTGCCTCTTCCCCTCCAAACCGAAGGAAATTGCACCACACTTGTAGTCTAAACTATGTCTCGGAAGTAGTATACGACCTGTAAATTTCCCAACCAAAAAATCAAATAGTTTTCCCTCTTTCAAAGAATGCCCTGTCTTCCAAACTTTCCAATACAGAAAAATATAGTACGTTGAAACTCTAAATTCTTTAAGACGTGTGGCATCATTTTCATAATAATACGAGCAGTTGCATTCTAACTGAAAACAGACAGCATTAGGGCTAGGTGTGGGTCTGTAAACCATTATCCTTTGATAACCATAAGGTAATTCCACATATTCGACTATAACCAGTAATTTTTCGGGTTCGACTATGTGGAAATGTATTAATGGACGAATTTTGATTCTGTCTGTTGCAATCGGCGGGACAAGCGGAAGACGTTTCATCAGACGGTAGGAAACAATGCGGTTTTCCTAGAGATAATCAAATATTGGATTACCGCATCCTGCTCGAACTGAACTTTTGTAAGTACTCAGTCCCAATATCGCAATTTCTGATATTTACCACTGTGTGCATCATCGTTCTTATAATTGTCATCTGCGTGCAACTCTTCATAAACAGCGACCAGAGCTTTGTGTTAACGCTGGTCAAAGTGATTTGAAGAATGTGCAAATCAGCGGACCATTGAATGCCAAGGCCTATAATAGAGTTGTCCCCTGAACGGGACAGTTCCAGCGTTCCTACTGCACCAGAGTATAGATATAATAGGGTATTGTGCAGGTTACCACATCACTTCAAAACTAAACACCGTTAATAATTTAATTAGTAGAGCTTTATCAGATTCTCACATTACCCAAGAAGAATTCTCATTGATTACCAGTGAAAAAGAAAAATATATTACCCTGAAAAATGCTATAAGAAAAAAACAAAAAGAAACCACCGTCACAAATCAAAACGTTGACATGGAAGCACTTAAAAAGACTTTTTTAGAAGAAGGAAGGAAACTAGCCCAGTCAGAGATGATAGAAAAGTTGAAACAACAGTAAACCATATCTATAATTATTATTATTACTCTACACCACCATTACCATCAGCTCCACCAATTTACTCTTAATTAAATGACTATCGAGCTAAACTATTTTACCACCAAACCAGAATGCAAAGAGGCTACATTTGAAATTTATTTAGAGCATTATCACCTAATAAAATCTATTACTTTAAAAAATATTTCATTTTATAATTCTTGGTGGACAGGCGATTTTCTCCCAGAAGGTGTAAAAGTTTTTCATTTTTTAATCACTGATCGTGGGTATGAAACAAGTGAAATTCTAAATGCTTATGATAAATGCACCACAAATATGAATCTTCCAAGATATCCTAATGAAAGCGTTGAAGAATATGCTGAAAGGTTTAACCGAGAAATTGGTTTATGCGTTGATAATTTGAAACTAAAATATAATTATGATAAATTCGTGGTAAAAAACTTTTTTGATAAAAAATTTCCCCTTAACCGACATTTTAGTTTAAGAGAGTTCTGCCGCAATTGGCAGTTCTTGATAGAAACCCATGATATAAAACATGTTAAACTTCATTGCGATAATAATAACTACATTATCATTGAGTTAACAGATAATAATGAGTTTAAACTTAATGATTTGTTTACAACCAGACCGGTAGATATAACNGGGTTATGTCATACCTTGTGGTTATGTTTATTCGTGCAATAGACCTGTAATCTATACCCTGGCACAGTAGGAACATTGAACTGTCCCGTTCATGGGACAACTCTATTAGGAGCGGTCAGCGAGCTGACCAATAGGTGCCACTACGGCCCAATTCAATGCATATAGCGGACCCAGTCATTATTTATCGAGCAGCAATCACGTAGATTTTCCTGTACATTGGTCCGCTAGAACTTTGCTGCCATCTGTTGGTAATATGCGCGGCTGACTGCTCCTATTGACTGAAAATAGTTACGTGTATTTTATGAATGAGTACGCACATCTTGCCCTGACAAGTGTTCATATCATTCCCACGCTGGTGATTCAAACACGAAATTATTTTATTCGTACGCGAAGTCGTTGATGCATAACTAATGGTGTTTGTCGTATTCGCAGTTCATCTGGTAAATGGAAGGGGTGACGGGTGATTACAAAATAAGCTGCCACCCCTTCTATTTGCCGAAACAACTGCAAAATACACACTGCCGGACATTTTAAGCATTGAGTAACAATTCATGATTCAGTAACGACATGCAACATAATGTGAACTCCCTTTGTGTTAAAACCCCTCGATCCAAGTGTAATGTCGGTGAGTGTTTCTATAGCTCAGTGTTCCCCAACAATAGACCCGGCCTAGAATGGTTATTGTTGGGTTAGTTGCCGCTTAATCCGTCAGGAGGGAAATAATAGGGAAAACACAGAAATACGGGGAACACTGATCGACGTTACACCGGCCCTCGATGGCCAAGGGGCGGATTTTTTTTTCCTAACCAGTATAGATTCCTAACCAGTATATCCATTACGAAACGAACTTAACGAAGTGAATAGAAGGTTAATGATTGGGTAAGGGTAAGGGTTAGGGTTAGGGTCAGGGTTAGTTTTGGGAGTAGTATTAGGATTAGGGTTCAGATTAGGATTAGGATTAGGTTTTGCTATACTGGTTAGGAAAAAAAAGTTGGTCGTAATGGATATATCGGTTAGGAAAAAAAAGTTCGCGGCCACGGGAGTCGTCAAATTTCTCTTTGAATGGTACCTGCCCCAATGTACAGTCATTCTATTGGGCTGAAAGAAGTGTAAGGAGTCGAAAGAGCAACAGAGCCGTTTGAAACCTATAGACATGGCCCACAAATAACGGGACACCCGGTCCAGTTTTCGACCATCTCCTAAAGATCTTAGCAGAAATCACATTTTGCGTGCCAATAATTTTATTCTTTTTGGCCATTAGAAAAGAGGATTTAATTGGCAATCCAAAAATTTTGGAACCCAAATGATCGAAGATTTAGAAAAGAGTGATTTTATTGAGGCAATCATCAGAAAAAAGGTCAAAATTCGTGTGTCCGGCGGACGTGACGTTACGTCATTGGCGACATGACGCAGCAGATCCACAGCTTTCCCAAGGCGAAACCTCTGTTTTGGGAAACACAAGAACCAAAATTTCAACTTCAATCGATCTGTACACACGTATTGAGGAGATACACGCTGTATATTGATTACATGGGGATGATCTAGAGATCTCGATTTCCGTTTTGGTGGGTGGTGGGTTCACTTTCATAGCGTAGATTTTATGCACTGGCCGTCTGAAAATAGGTACCATGTCAGTCTATGTAAACATAGGCCCGTTATTTCTGGGCCATGTCTATAGAGGAATCCCACTGACGTCATCAAGTCATGTGACTGGCCGTCAAAATTACGCAAACTGGCGTCAATAGGGTGCTACACGTGGATTGACGTTCCGCCTGACGCGACGAGACACGACATGAAATAACGTCATTGCGTCATCGTTCCTTCAGGAAACACGTGGCCAATTTGACGGCCAACGCGGCCTTGATGACGTCTCGTGGGAAACATCTATAGTGCCTGGCTCAACGAGTAGGCCTATGTCGGCCTTCACAGAAGAAACATGCTCCAGCTGATCACGAGAACTCACTTAGCCGCCTAATTTTTACAAAGCAAAAAAAAGTTCATAAGGGATTCTCCAAACTCCAATCCCAGAGCATAAGCTCCAGTAGCATTTGCTACGCGGGAGTGGGGTGAGGGGTGTCCCTTGCAATATTCATTTCCTGGAAGGTTTCAGAAGCTGTTTCCAGGTCGTACCAGGATGGGTACGACACGACCTACAGGACCCCACCAATCCAATCCAATCTCCGCTTCATTCGAATAGGTGAACTACCCTTGGATGAATTGCAGGGGACAACCTCACCCCACTCCGCTAGAAACCAATCTGCCAGCGAATACCGAGGTTATTACCGAAAGCATAGGGAGACTCCTCTTCAGGGTTACCTTTGGGGCTTTCGGTTCCAAAATGAGAGTGGTTTCCTTAGGTTGGGGGCTTAGATTGGGGGGGGGGGGNGGGGGGGGGGAGGAAACCTCCCCATTTTGGAGGAATTGGTAATCAGAAATGGGAAGGCTCGAGGAAGAAAGGAAATATTATCCGCCCCATACTGAATAAGGCATGAAGGAGGCGCCCATATTGCTCACCTAGGATACGTAGTTATCATAAGCTGACACTATGTGGTGCTGCATGCACGCTTGACCATAATCCCCTCATTTTCTCGTGAGCAGGCAGGAGGCCACACAGGGTCGGAGGCGATACAATTCTACATCCTTGCTTGCCTGTGGAACGGGTAGCGACTACTGGGCTTTCTGGAGGGACACAATTCTTTTTCGCCCTCCCACCCTCCCTGAAGACGAAAGGGGCACCAGTGGGCGTTTTCGTCATGTCGGAAATATTATCCGGCCCATACTGAATAAGGCATGAAGGAGGCGCCCATAGAGCTCACTTGTGATACGTAGTGAGACGAGCAGCCAATCATAGCAAAGATGTGAGGCTAACTTCGCCACCAGGATCTGGCAATGAACCACCGTGGAGAATCGGCAGCGCAGTAGCCGAGTTTTTCAGGTGGCAGCACTGGTATCCGAGTCGGAACATGGCGGCTGTGTCACAAATGTTGAAGATGTCAACTCCAAAGCGGGGAGCAAATGTACCGAAGATGAAAGGTACACGCTTAGACCATGTCGAGGATGACCTCCAGTTTATCGTCTATTAATCTAAAGCTTCCTTAATTGGAATTACGTAGTCGATTTTACATTTGAAGTGGAAACGTTCAAGTGTCACCAGCTGATCACTGCGATCAATGAAACAACCGGCTTACACTACGAACATTTCCACTTCAAACAAAGAAACAACACTCCTTCAGCACCTATATTTCGGCGTGTTCTATTGCAAATTATCACTAGATCATCCTCGAATTTACCAAAATTCGCTCACCTCGACCGAAACTCTCCATCTTTCGCGTTTTAGTCGGCAACACACACATCGATATGTGACACAGCCGCCATGTTCGACTCGGATACCAGTGCTGCCACCTGAAAAACTCGGCTACTGCGCTGCCGATTCTCCACGGTGTGAACGAAGTGCAGGAAAAACATAGCGTATGCAACCGGATACACCTAGGCTCGAGCAAACATGGCGGCTTCATAACTTCGATATGTCGCTTGGAGTGAGAAACCTGTCGAAAATTCAATGTTTCGTCGCTAGCTTCACATCAGAAGGATACTATTCATGTGTTTGCATCATGGAATGACTTATTTGTGTCAATTATGACCGGAGAAGGGATGTTATTCATGTTTTACTCGGCTTCAACTCTGCTCAGTCCACAGCGTCGAAGTTCAGGTGTCAGTGTGGATAATGTATGCGAGGACTTTTCTGATTGGCTCTCAACTTGGCTCTTCTTTCTATCGATGTTCCTCGCGATTTATCAAACAATTATTATTTATTGACGAATAATGCTGTAAAGTGAAGGATTTAAAAATCTAGCGACATTTTTTTTCAAAAATCGAGCGAAAATACTTTCGAATTGGCTGTGTCACTGGGATTGACGTTGTTGGAAAGGGCTTTTGCCGCACTATAGGCCTACATGTCCAGTTTGCACGCCACACCACCGAGAAACATTTAGGGAATTTATTTGTACGTCAGCGTGCGTAAAACTGGCCCTGTCGAATGGCAGTGCTGGCCTTTTGAAAACGCGCCTGTGCGAGAACGCCACGTCGCAGGAGCTTCATTGAGGAGTGAAATAACGAGCGTGGTCTTGTCTATTCACAGGTAAAAATCCCTTCGAAATCATGCACGGTTAGGGACTGTAGCAAAAGTATGTCGAAGCAAAAAAAAAGACAAAATTTTTCGTTTCGGGGGGAGGGGGTCCAAGGGTCATTTCGTCTTGTTCATAAAAAGTGGCTTCACCCATAAAATGTTCTGCAATGGATGAAAACGATCTTCCGGCATTCAAACTTCCTCATTATCAGATATCAGAGTCAGATTTTGTTCTTTTCACAATAGCTGGTATAAAATTCAGGGCTCATGCAGATACATCTAGATAGGTCTTCTTTGAGGGGAGCGGAAAGTGGCATTTCATTCTATAATTACATCACTTAACTTGCAATAATCATGACTATGGTACCAAAGGTAGCACTCTCTACATGATCCCAAGAATTATCTTGGACATATTTACTTGCTGACCAGGTTGAAGCCAAAGTTGGCCAAATTTAGTCTCTCGGGGAAAGGGAGGGGGTCAGCTGAGAGACTAAATCATTTAGTCTTTTTTGGCTCCACATACTTTTGCTACAGTCCCTTAAGGCGGGGGGCTACCTATAGCTGAGCTCATTCCCTAGTGGCAATCCACGGAACTGGCCTTTGTGCGACCAGTCATTCACATTCAGATTAAATCCGCTCACCCTGGTACACTGTTTTCGAAAACCAATCTTCAGTGTACGTGCCGACCCTAAATCTTTTGTGTCCACTGCGGGTATTGTTCAGTCTGTCACTGGTGCTTTGGTCACAAGTGGCCGAACAGAGTTTACTCAAACGGCGGGAATAGTGCAAATCTACATAACAAAGAAGTAACTGGCGAGTGGTATGGAATTTTTCAAATTTGCAAAACAAGTTTTCTCTTTTGTGGACGCATATATTTGAAAAATTTCTTTTGGATGTTANTTAACCCTTTCGGGACGGATCTCGCCGTTTGGCGAGATTGGCCTGTACCACGCACCCTTGCACATTCAAACTGGCATAGAATCGTAACCAGTGGTGAGGACCGATCCGCGTTCTCTTTGCGTATTTTTTAATGCGAGACTACCCCCCCCCTCTCAATACGCGATTTTGCTCTGCTTGAAGAAACCTGGCTAAAATTGCATTTTAACGTTTGTCCCGGGGCCTAGATTGACAGACTCCAAAGTGCAAATCTGACATGTTGTGACAAAATAGCCATATCTCCGGAACGGAAGCAGCTACGACGACGCGACTGGCGCCAAAAGAAAGAGTAGAAATAGTAGCTTCATTTTGACCAATTGTCAGACGCGTACGAGCAACGGTTATCGAGATATAGACATTTAAAGATTGGAAACCTGACGAAAAAGTAGGCAGAACGCGACTATTTCCGCACAACTTGCATCTTCGGCTCTGGCCTGTTTCTCTCACAGACATTTTGGAAGCAGCAAACCTCCAAGAGATCGTGGCCCATTCAGTTGCCTCCAGAATGAGTGCCTTGGCGCCAGTTTTGGTTGCAATTTTAGGGAGCTAGGCGCGTTTTTGTAGAGACATCACAGATTCATGTTACGAATTGTACACTTTCCAACATCGTCCAGTCCCGAAAGGGTTAAGGAGTAATAGCAAAATGTCGGACCCCCTGCAAAAAGACAGTTTTTTCCAATAATGGCCGGGGCGCAAAGAGTTAAGAATACATATACGTGTATAACGCATGGTACGCACTTAGCTTTGACGCGTAAGGTCACCGACGGCCGCTGTCTCATTTCAGATTAGCCACCAATAAAATCTTTTCTGGAAAGTCAACTAGAAAGTGCCTGAGGAAGAGCCGATTGGGATCGAAAATTTGCGAAATTCGGAGACGACTTTATATTATATTATAGACGGACGATGGTAGAATAATAACTTATCTATTACCTTCCTTTGGTACATCCGGGTTCCTCGGGATTCAAACGCCTCCGTTTTCTCCATGCACGTTCCTTTCTTTTCGCTCATTTGACAAATCAAGGCCTGATATACTGGTACTATAGCAAAGGTCGTACATTTCAGCTGACAACAAAGTGTAGCACAGACAAGAAACGAATCAACGTCTTGCTGCTTTATAGCTGATCCAGGCAACATACCCCAATCCCGCACTATCGTCCGAAAATGCTCACAGACTAAGCTTCTAACTATTGTCATCATACCGGTTATTCATCTCTTGGTTTGTTATTGGTACATGTTTACGTCTAGAACGTTGGCATTGTCTCCCATCTACATGTACCTTTCAAACAGATGATATCGAAGTCACAAATAAACTGAAATAGAGTGATCTGAATATATCGTGGTTCAAAGAAAGAGAAAGCGCAAAAGTCGAAACACAGAATGATAATATATAGGAAGTCAACTTCCAAAATTTCGGAAATTTTCGACCCCAACCGGGGTCTTCTTCTTCATGCACTTTTCAGTTGAAGAAGCCAGAAAAGACTGAGCTGAATCCCATAAACTGGTTGCTAGACATGACAACAAATTTGTTGTCAGGTCTAGCAACCAATTTATAGGGCTTGGACTCTATTCATCCTTAATTTTTTACATGTCCTGTCAACAGGATGCTTCAGATCTACGTTTGGGATTCAGCTCAGTCTTATTCGAATATCTCCACAAAATGGTGAATCGATAAAACCGACAGTTTGCCGCTGGTGACACAAAAATCAATAGGACGATCATGCAGAATTATGAATAGGATATACGTTTTGATAATCATACGGTGTTTATCAGTGTACATAAAAAATGTCATCTTGTTTTTCCCATCGAAATAGGTACAGTCATTGACACCTGATACCTTGAATATTTCAAATACTACTGGGCCAATTTTAACACGGTTTGTACCACATGAAAGTCTTCTTGGTCATATTTCTGCATCAGAATTTTGGAAATTTGGAAACACCATAATTATGTAATAGCTTATTTGAGATTATCGAAATTTTGATAATTTTGAGATTTTCGTGTTTTTCAGGAAATTTTGATGCCATTAGTTAAAGCTAACCTCAGAATATGGGTTTGCAAAATTCCGGAACTGTTTGCGCTAACTGGGCACAGATATTCATATTTTCAGAATATCAAAATATTGATATGCTTAACTCCTTAACTTAAAGGACTACTGTATTGCATCTTTCTGTCGACAGCCGGCGCCACCGGCACCATGCTCCAATACTGTAGTTAAGCCTTTCGCCCCAGTGTTGGAGAATGTGTGATCACAGTCTCGGTCACCCAGGCGCTGGGGATTGAACAAGTTTGTGTAGCAGTACTGCGGAACGAAACGGCTGGCTGCGCGAGACTAGTTGCATGCGGTAGTTTACCAAGTCGTTAATAGAGGTCTCCCCCTTAACGCGGGTAGGTGTAACGCAGGATTGGGAAGCAATACCGTGGTCCTTTAAGACGTGCTTAACTTCAAACCAGTTGATGCTAAAAGTTCCAAAACTTCATTCTCCTATATTTTTAGGTGAGCTCTGTCTACTAAATGTCAACATTTTATGAAAAAAACGGAAATTCTGAAATTATCGAAATTTTGATGATCTCAACTTAACGCCGCACACTATGCACCGCTACTCACTCCCCAGTTCGGCCGAAATACAGGGTGTATCGGAAAAAATTAGACTCTCGAAAAAATCATCATAAAATAAACATAGAGATGAGTTTTGAAAAACTGTCTGTATCCCTTTGTAGAGGTTGTGATTCTGCATTGAATGATACCACTGTCATTGTTTACACTTCACGTTTCAATGAGCAGGGACCGTTTGAATTTTGAAAAATTGAAGTCCTTTGCGCACGGAAATGTGAGGGTTAAAAATGGATCTGTCAACGTGAATAAAAAGCTTAGACTGTGTTTTACTAACGTGCCGAAGCGTTTTTTAAATGGCTGGTGATATTTACCCGGCAGCCGGGTACGCAGTGGTGAAAAAACGTCTTGTTTGCCCGGCCGCCGGTTACGCACTGAGAGAAATATGTCTTGCTTGCCCGGCTGCCGTTTACGCAATGAGGAAATCCTTCTTGCCTACCCGGCTGCCGGTCACGGGGTTACATCTTTTGTCGTTATTTTAACGGCAATTGCCGGGTAAAGAACGCATAAAATTTTCCTTCGGTAACCGGCTGCGAGACAATACGGTAGAGTCGGTTCTATAACATCAATGCATTATATGCCGAAGTCCCGGCCCTGTTTATTACTATGTCAGAGCCCGGTTTCCCGCCTGCATTGATCGACCAATGGCGCACAGGAGAAGGCCTGGTCAGTTTCTTGCGAATAAGACATGAGGTCGTGGGATATCACTAGGCCTTTGTTGTCAGTCAAATCCCCCACTATACAACTTGTATCAATAAATATTGCGCTCAAGTACGCAAAATCCAAAGCTTTGTCAACCAACCACTGACAACAGAACCGTGCAATTCTTGAATGCATGGTGAAATGGATCTCTATTCCATGAAACCACAATCCGTAATAGCGGCTAGTACTGACGGCCTATTCAAATCCCCGTCACGAATGTCAGTCTTGACCAACATGTGACCAGTACGTAGTAAAACGGGCGTTGCTAATCTTGAATTTTGGATTGATGCTATAGAACCGACTCTACGGTACCTATAAACATGGAACGCAAAACTGGCGCATGTGGCTTGCCGGGTGTATTCCTTATCACGGCATTAGTTACTTATTCGTTAGACACATTCTGGCTGACTTTGGGAATCTGATGGGAAGGAGTGTTCCTCGCAAAACGGATTTTCGGCAAATAAAAATGACCCGATAGTACTGATTTGAAGTGCCTCATTAGGATCTGCTAATGAAATCTTTGTCCCAGATAAATGGCATCGCCTCTCCGGCCGCGATTTTCCCGCTAATGTGAATAAAGTCCCATCAAAAACAGAGGAATCCGACACCAACAGCAGCCGGGTAAACAAAGGATTTTTTGTCCACTGCTTGACCGGCAGCCGGCTGAATACGACCGGCAGCCGGGTAGTCACTTCGTTTTTAAATAATTAATCCCTTCACCCTCTAACCCCGAAATAAAAAGTCTCATTTCTGAGCTGATCCTCACCAAGTGTGAAGAAACATAATTTTTTTACTGTGGCCTGACCATTTTTCATCCGCACCACTGGCCACAAGCCAGACATGGTCAGGCCACAATAAAAAAAGTCCGTTTCTTCACACTTTGTGAAGATCAACTCAGAAATGAGACTTTTTGTTTCCGGGTTAGAGGGTGAAGGGATTAATTATTTAAAAACCGCTTCGGCACGTATGTAAAACTCAGTCTAAACTTTTCATTCACTGTGACAGATACAATTTAATTAACCCTCACATTCCCGTGCGCAAAGGACTTCAATCTTTCAAAATTCAAACGGTCCCTGCTCATTGAAACGTGAAGTGTAAACAATGACACTGGTATCATTCGATGCAGAATCACAACCTCTACAAAGGGATACAGACAGTTTTTCAAAACTCACCTCTATGTTTATTTTATGATGATTTTTTCGAGAGTCTAATTTTTTCTGATACACCGTGTATAGTGCAACCTCATCTACAGGCGTGCGTAGTGTATAGAACCATAGAACCACATATTATAGCATTATCCTGCATCGAGGTTTTGGGAATCCTCTTGGGGAATCCCCAATGCTGTGTGTAGTCTTGCGCAGCCAGCCACACAGTACTGCTACGGTTCCCCAGATTCGAAACAGCGGCTGGGTGACCGAGACTATGCTCGTCGATTATAACCCATCTGTCTATAGTGTCTGACTTTAAATATCTCACCAACCACTCAAGATATTTGATGAAACACAGCTCAAAATCCTTAGAAGCTTTCACTCTATCAACCCTGTAACAAAACTCACAAAAAATTACATAATAGAAATGTTGATTTTTAGGGTTTTCTCTGATGAGCTATTACATAATTGTGACATTTTCAAATTTCCAAAATTTTGATGCAGAAATGTGACCAAGAAGATATACTTTCGTGTGGAATAAACCGTGTTAAACCGCGTAACTTCGGTGAGTTTTTTGCCTCGCGAGGCAAACAACTCGCGTTTGCGCGTATTTCTCGGTGAGCTATCTGCTGAGCAAACGGTCTCGAATGCCTTTTTCTCAGCAGATAGCTCACGTGTGCGGCAGGCTTTAAATCTTAAGCCGGTGACAGACTAGCGCGACGCGGCGTGGAGCTAAGCGTTTTCTTTTGTGTTTTCAGGCACCACTGAGCACCATGTGTAGTGGAGCGCAAAAACACAAAAGAAAACGCGTCGCTCCGCGTCGTGTACGCACTAGTCTGTCACCGCCTTTAGGGTAGGGACACACCTAACGCGATTCGCATGCGATAGGGCGACGCATGCGTCAAAACCTTTGTTTGCGTGCAGTGCGGCGGAAAATAACAAAGGCGTTGCCGCATGCGTCAACGAATCGCGTTAGGTGTGCAGCCACCCTCACTTACTGCAGTCGAATGACGCTGGACCTGGGAAATAGATGTGTGGTGGCAATATTATAATCCAGCCATGAGTAGGCAGTGTTTGGTCTTGGAACCGAATCGTCGTGAACATTTATTTTCATAATGGATTGACGAAGGCACCTCTCCTTGTGAGAGTTTTCTAGCAGAAGTTGGCTCACAATGGGCAATTCGCCATTATTTGTTCCTCACGGCTCACAATGGGCAATTCGCCATTATTTGTTCCTCACGGCTTACCCGTACACTGGGACCAATGACATTGAAGTTGCCCATTGGGTTCCTCATTAACCCAAAACTAGAGCACAAAGGCGACACACAAAATAATATAATAACCAAAGTCGCCCTGCAGAAATTTAGCAAATTTTCGACCCCAATCGGGGTCTTCTTCAGGCTGGCACTTTCAAGTCGAGCTACCAGAAGTACATCTATAATGAGCTCGTTCCTCATTAGATTTAATGATAATAATTTAGATTTTTGTACGTTCAAGTGCTTCGCGGTTCAAACTATTCGCCCATTATACTGCTCACATGCTTGTATCAGATTCAAGAATTGTTTTCCCTGTGTATTTACAGGCAAAGCATACAGTGGTGGCCGGAGACAAGGGCAAGACGATCACAATGTAACTGTAAAGTTGACCGACGCGGCAACACCTGTAACTATGAATTTTGGTAATATTGGCAACCGACAAATTTTGGAACCCAAATTATTGAAGATTTAGAAAACTGTGATTTCAATGAGACAATAAAAAAAATGGTCACAAAATTCGTATGTGCGGCGGGCGTGACGCTACGTCATTGGGTGAGGTCAAATCTCAAAGTTAACTAAGTGTTAACCCCAGGTGTTAACTATTAGTTATGATAACCCCAGGATTTGACCTTGCAGCAAGAGTTTAGTTAACCCATAGTTAACTATTAGTTAACACTGAGTTAACCCAAAAGTTAACACCTGGCTGACCCTAAAGTTACCCTAGTGTTCCCTTAAACCCAGGAAATCACCCAGAGTTAAGAGAAATGCATTACGGCTCATGTACATCAAGTGTTAACCGCCTGGTGGTTCTTGCGGATTATTTCCATGCTGGAACAATCAGGGAATCATCAGGGAAATGGTTGTGAACCAAATGCAAGTAAGTAGGCCTACACCAGCGAAAAGAGTAAGAACCTTGCTTTTAGGCCCATGTATCCTCATAGGGCTTTCACAGACAGGTTGGGTGTGCTGGGTGCATGCAGTGCTTGCAATCTTCTGTCCAGACTCCAACAACATCTTGTTTTCCCTCTCCCAGCCTCCATGTTGACACTTTGACAGCAGTGCACAGCCAATACCACATAGGTCTATACAGTACACAGCTCTGTGTTGTTCAATAATTAGGCCTAGTTGGAACAGATTCACTGAATCCAAATTTCCAGGAATAGTGGGGCAGATATGTGACATATATGTTCACTTCCGGCAGAAAGTGCACAAATTTGCTTACAGGGGTATTTTTGTGCGTAGAACCCAAAAA